>PVJD01003687.1:138561-156619 GCA_004026545.1 Mormoops blainvillei | reverse complement strand
GCCAGTCAGGTTTTCTGGGAAGTAAAAGGAATGGCCCCTACCCCAAAGCCAGGGAATCCAGAGGGTGGAGCTATTGCTTTCCCCCAGGTTGATGCCATATAGAGGGGAGTGTTCCACCCAAGAAAGATGGCATCTGCAGTGTGGGTGAGTGACACAGCACAGAGGTATAGCCAGTAACCCTTCAGCTCTCTCCCAGAACCACTAATCCCAGTCTCTCCTCATACAACCCTACTCTGCTGTACCCTCACTGTACTGAAGCTCAGGGTGAGTAATAATAATAACAAGATTTTTGTGCATTGACCCTTTAAATGGGTGCCTATGTCTCTAGTAGGCTCTTGTCTCTTTCTGACAGACTCTCCACTGATTTTCACGGCTAGATCTTATGTGGATGCTTCTTTCCAGTTCTGGTGCTCTGGGCTGTGGAGCCTGGTTTGGGGTTGAGATCCCATGCTTCTGAGGGGGAACCTTTGTGGCTGAGGTTCCAGAATCTCAGCCACTGCCCATGGGAGTGAGCCAGAGCTTTTTGCATCTCTGCCCTTCCTACCAGTCTTGATGAGGCTTCTGTAAATCCTGGGTTATGGAATTTCTCTTCAGCTAGTCTTTATTTGGTCATTCAGTTTGATTTTTCTATATTTGAGTTGTAATTCCAGTTTGGTCCTGGGAGGTGGTGAGTGTAACATCCACCTGCTCTGCTGCCACCTTGTATCAGACACTATAGTGGTTCATGTTTAAAAAGACAGCATCTGGTAGATATCAAAAAGGGAATAAGAAGGGGCAAGTTGTTTGAAATGACAACAGGAAACAATTTTTCTAACCCATAAAGACTTTTTTCAATATAATTTAATGAACTTCTTAAGTCTATAATTATTATAAATGCTAGTGGTGGAATACTGGCAGTAAAAATACTGTAGGGAGATTGGAAGCAGGTGGTGTGTTGCTGAACAGTTAGGTTCTTGCTTTTATAAAAAACACCAAGGCTACCGTACAGTCATTGTTTCTGAATCTGGATTAAAGAAAAAGAAAATTGGAAGAAAGATTAGATTATCATAGTATGTATCTGTTAGTATGTGTTTATTAAACACTGTGTTGGTTCTCAATAAAGTTCAAAGACTCCTTATTTTATTGTCCAGTTGGGGAGATAAACATGCATTAGATCTAAAACAGTCAAAGAGTGGGAACAGATCGAGAGTGTCCTCAAACACCGGAAAGCATGGTCAGAATGATACCACCATTAGTTTGAAGTCTTGTCATGATAAATTTATGTATTTTAGACTATATGATAATAGTGTATAGACTAGATTAATTTCCAAAGGATTTCCCAATGTAGAGCTTGTGTTCATCTTGTTATAATGTCAACTGACAACTTTAAAATAAAATCATTCATTTAGGCATTCTCTTGGCAAGCTGATCAGATATTTATAATGTGCTCAGATATTTATGATCAGATATTTACGATCTGGGTATCTTGTAAGTGAAATCTAGAGTTGAATAGTGCAGATAGTTCTTAAATTATCCTTTAGAGATATCAATTTAGAAAAAGTAAAGTTTTAGTCACATTTCCCCACAGTGTTTTGTCAAACAAAATGTATATTGTATTAGTACCACTCTACGTTCCTTCAGAGCAGGCACTGCCTTCAGAGCTGTGTAACCATCGCTCATTGCTTATTGCTCTTTGGATAATCAATGCAATTAACTGAGATGTATGGTACTGAAAAACCATTCCATTTGCTTTCCTTTTTTCTAGAGGATAGTGTTGCTTTGAAAATGTTCCTGCATTTTAACCCGATAAGAATGGATACTACACTTAATCATAGCCAAAAGGTGGAGAAGTGATTCCCCTGCATTGGAGATGACAGTGCTGGTGCAAATATCAACAAAGTCGTCCTATTTATTTGGTTTTAAATCCAAGTGCACCTATAAAGAAGTAGTTAGTGTTTAGATAATGATAATTTATATATACTTCTAGTCTTCTTTCCACAGATGGAGAGTTGCAACTAACCTCTCAGAAAGTAATAACTGAGTCAAGCTTATTCGTATTTACTGCAGTGCCTTCCCATGTATTAGGTAGGCTATATGTACTCCAGGTGAAAGTACCTGGCACAGTAAGAAATAAATAGCTGGCGTCTAACAGTTTTCATTCTGTGAATAAAAATGAATGTTGCCAGTAGTTGCAGTTGGATACCCCCATCTATAGAATCGTCCTTTCCAAGTCAGGTCACCTCCCCACTTCGTGTCCAGCAACCGCAAACACCAACTCCTTCTCTCACTCTCTGGCACTCAACCCTGCCGACTGCTGGCCGCCACCACTTTTCTGGCCTGTTGCCCCCAGTCCTGCTGCTGCCTTTTCTCACCACTGAGTTGAGTAATTACACTCCACGAACTCCAAGGAACTACACAGATGTAGAGCTTTAGCTTATAAACCAATATATTTTTCTTATTCTTCTCCAAAACTTAAAAAGGCTATGCACTTTGTTAATACTTCCTAAGGTTTTATACAACTTAAATTTACAAAAGTAACAATAGTGGTGATTTTGAACATTAAGTATTCTAAGCATTGGAATGGTCATACATTTCAGCGTTGTAATTATTTTCTTTCTTTTGCCTTAAGGCAATGATATTTAGCATCCACACAAAATCCAAAGAATCACAGTGACAAGTAGTGCATGCTGCAAGGTTATAATGCTTTTCAGAGCACTATAGTTGCTCTGGCTGTTTACAGCCACCATTTGTCGATAGTTTACTACGTGCCAGGCACTGTTCGAGGCACCATTCATTCGTTGTTTATTTTCATGAATCTTCTGTTTGGATTTCGACTATTTAATTCAGAAACCCATTTTGTTCCTCCCCAGGGCATCTGGGGAGAAAGTTGAAGTAGTCCGAAGAAAGCTAAGAAATTTATTAACCATGTAGTTAACCATATGGTGCAATAAAATAATAATATTTCAAGCAGTCTTTCACTTTGTCACACCAAAGTTCAACATGAAGGCCGTGACCTTACTGATAAGGTATCACTTTTATAGGATTAGTCTGAATTAATACCATGTGGCAGTCATTTCTGAATGAGGTACTTTTTCCTGTAGTTTGCAGCCCAAGGGACTAGTGATAGAATATAAACAGGACGATGTAGTTCTAAGTCAGATGGACTGTCAGAAGGATCTTTGCCCCACAAAATCTGTATCAGAGTCGATAAACTAACATAATATTAAACTAGCATGGCAGGTGTCTAATCTCTCTATATTGTCCCTCATGTTTGTTATAACAGTGATAATATATCAATTTAAATATTAACATTAAAACTATATTTTCTTTCAGCAATTTAGGTCAACTCCTTTGTATCACTTTCCTAGGAATTAGCCAAACTCAAAGGGCCAGATCTCTGCAATTCAGCAATTCACTATTCTTTGACATTCATTTTGTAAATTTGTTTTTAAAATACATAATAATAGTCAACAGTAATGTTCATTTTATATCAGTTTACTTATACATCTTGTACTAATAGCTAGCCCAACCCAGATATTAAAAGATTGACTCTTCAAGAGTCAACAACTCACAATTCCTTAGTATTTATTTTATAATTAATATTTGTTTATTATCAGGAGGAAATGTGTTCATGTATGGGAAAGAACTGTCTAAAATTGAGGCCATCTGGATGGTGCCTCTAAGTCCCGTTTTTTTCAGAGCCATATATCACACTGTTGTGGAACTGGGTTATATTGATAGCACTTGGCCAGGTTAAAAGCCAATGTTATCACTATTGTGTTTGTGAGGGTATCTAGTACATTACAGTTTTATGGTTACATTGCTTTGGAGATATACATGTATGTGTGTGTGTGTGTATATACACACACTCACATATGTTTATTATTTACAAAAAGGATTTTAAAGTAACTGTCAGGAAAGCACAGTTTCTTCATGTAAATATAGTACACTCTCTGTGTAAACCACTAGAAAATCCTCAATTCTGGATATTCCATAACAGTCTACTAACCGGGGAAAAGGCATTAACATATTGGTAAACTACATTAGTATCTGTATGCAAATAAAAAAAGCCATACACATATACTGGAAAATAAAGTGCATGACTGAGAAACCAATCATCAGTGCTCTACTTCAGTGAATGGTGGCAACGAATAAAGCAAACCGGAACTGAAAATACAACTCAGTGAAGTCTGCTAGAGTGCATGTGGAAAAGACGAATGTGAGGATTAAAATCTGTTTTGAAGCAAGTGGCAAATGCATTGCAATTGAATCTCAGTTGCTGTGAGAGCCACTGCCCTGGAGCTCCCTGGCTAGGTGACGGCATAATTTCATTTTGTTGTGCTCTACAAGAGTAAGGACAGATGGCTCACTGAAAGCCCATGTTTTCTGTTCACTTTGTACACTTTCTAGTTACATTTTTATTTATGTGATACAAACCCTTCTTATCATTAACACAGAAACCCCATAATCTAAGAAAACATTTGTCATGGATTTTATTGCTGCAGAAAGGACAACAGCCAGCACCATTATAGCCCCAGACCTTTCTCATGCTGCTGATAAATCATAGACGCTGCATAATAAGTCCTACATAACTGATATATCCTACCTCGCCAAAAAAAGGCATACATACAACATATAATGGGGAGATAGGATTAAAGTACGTGGGAAGATCAGAGAACTGGTTGTAAGAGCAAGGACTAATGGCATTATAAACACATAATTGCGAAGAAACCTTAAAGGAGGGAAGAGATTAGTGCATCTTATTCTAAGCATCAGCACCTCTTTCCTTGCTGCTTGCCCAGGAGGTGATTCTGTGTGCTTTGCTTGAAGACGGATACATAGATCTGTCTTCAACTTGTAGTTTTCAATCTAAAATATAAAAGTTTTTGATGAGGGCACACTATCAAGACATGTAGACAACCTAATTAGACTGAGACATGAACAACCAGTAAGTGTAAGTCAGTGGGGAGGTGTGTGACAAGAAATTTAATGGTACCGTCATCATGGAAAGAACTGGAGCAGAAATATGCAGGAGCATCTCGAGGAGACAGAATGACCTTTTGCCCAAAGCGGGATTTGACTCAAGATACAAGTTTGGTTGGGCTTTCACCATGGTCCAGGTGCAGTGACAGTCACTTCCCACACCTTATTTCACTTAATCATCGTAATGACTGTGAGGGGGCGCTTGCTTCAGCAGCATGTCTCCTAAAATAATTGTGAGGGTAATTCATTGTTGCACCATTTTAAACGTGGGAACAAGGCCAGTGAATCACTTAGTAGTCGGTCCGTCCAGCCTAGGTTGCCTGAGACTACCAAATGAAGGGATTGCCAGAAGATGGCAGGGGGCGGGGTGAGTGCTCCATTGTGAAGCATAGAAATTAGAAATCCCAAAGGCAAATGGTGGGAGTGTCTATTCCAACACTAATCAGATAGAAATGTTCAAATGGGCATGAGGTCCTCCAGAAAAGGGTTTAATGGTCCCCAGAAGAGGAAGATGGCCTAAAATCTTCAGCTGAGATTTGCTGCCAGGAAGCTTCCAGACCACCAGACTGGGAGAATCTGCCTGGGGAAGAAGCTCTTCCCTGAGAAGCTAGGTGGACATCAGACATGCTTGGCAGCCCTGTCCTGATGACGAAGATGAACCAGGCTAAAGCAAAGCTGATACCAGTGAACACTGAAATGTATCGCTGAACCAATGCCAGGCTTCAGTTGGAATCTTGGGCTCAGATGCAGACTTTTGTATTCTTTACTCCCTAGATGGCTCCAATAGGCAGTGAGGACAACAGCTCTAGTTAAGTTAGCCTTCTGGCCTGTGTATTTTAGTAACTTGTGTGTTAGCTATCCGTGTTATGGTAACTTGTAAGTCAGCTTTACATATGATAGTAACATGGATCAGCTTCCCACATAATGATAATTTATGAATTAACTATCTTATGAGTTGTACCCACCAAATCTAATCTCTAATATGTTGACGTTACAGTAACACTGAGGATCAGGCCTGTGTCAGGGTAAGTTCCCCAAGGCCACTGCATTTCCTGCATCCTCTAGAGATACACTGTCAACTACAGCATCTGTGACACACATATGGCTAAGTTCTGATTTGAATTAATTAAATTTAGATAAAATTGAAAATTTAGTTATTTGCTCACACTAGACACATGTCAGGCGCTCACTAGCTACCTGTAGTAGAAACACCAAAGACCCTCCATGTGAAATACTGTTAGGACTCGACACCAACTTAGACAGCTAGTGACTCTCACATTGGACAGCACAGACATGGAATATTTCAGTTAGAGAAAATTCTGTCAGACAGCCCTGGCCCAGATAGTTAGATAGCCAAATCTCTCCGGCAGATATCCAATTCACTCTGTCCTTTTATCTAAACATGCATGGCCCACGGTTTCTCTTACTCTAAATTACCTTTACCCACTATTTGATACATTAAATGACCCTTTATTTGAGATCAAAGTAAAGGGATGAAGGTGTTTTAGAATCAGGAAAGCACATCACTGAGGGACAGTGGGACAGCAGGTGTTGTCTCATATCCAGATTAGGCGGGGCTGCCTAAACGAGGTCACAGCTTTTCCCAAGAATTGCCTGTGCTTTTTTCTCTGTTAGCAAAATATTATCTTCCCTGGTAGCAAATATTTACTTGCCTTGAAGCAAGTAAATATACCCTAACAAGGCTATTCTTCCCTTTTACAACGTATTTCTGTTTACCATGTGCTTGCAAACTGCTGATTTGTTTTTCAGTTAGGTATAGGAAATAAGACACCAAAATGATGGAGTAATTAAAATGTTGGCTCACAGAACCTGAAAACTTCATTTGTTTTTAGTGAAACTAGAAGCAGAGTTCACACTAAAATGATGAAGCTAAGAAGAAGGCGATGTCTCATTTTCCACAGAGAGCAGGAGAAGCTGGAGGACCCGGGGGCGACAGCCTTGCTTCAGTGTTGACGGGACTTGTGTGGAAGCCAAAACTCTTAGCTTCTCTCGGCCTCCTTCTCCTGATCTGTCCAGCTGAAACCAGAGTTGAGAAACACAGAAGACCCTCTGTGTCAAATGCTTTTAGGACTTGACACCCACTTAGAACATATTTATCCAAAGTGGCCTCAAGTTTTGGGTTGTGTGTTGTCTTTCCTCCAGGCTGCATATTACCCTCTCTCTTCTTATTTTTTCCTTTAAATATTACTGTAAGGTTTCCAAATGTCTTGACTTTTCTGTACAGAGTTAAAGGAGGGAAAACTCATCCTGAGCGAGCAAGATTGTAAATGTTGGGATTTCATCTCCAAAATACATGGGGCTGGCCGAAAGTTGCAAAACAAGTACATAAAGACAGATACAAATGTGAAAATTAGGTAAGAATTTTAAGGGTTCAGCCAAGTTTTTCTCAACTGCCTGGTCCTTCTTTCTAAGAAAAAAAATTTACACATATACCAACTTATGTTTTAAAAGAAGTAGCATAGTGGATCATATGGAAAAAACAAGACACTGAAAATGGTATTTATTAAAGAAAAATATATGTTTGTTGTTGAAATTTTACCAAATATATAGTCATATAGAGAAAAAATATTATCACAAATCTCACCTTTGAGAAAAAAAAAACAAATTTTTTCCGATTTTTGTTTTCATGTATGTATCTCTGTGATTTTACCAAAAAAGTTTGTAGATAAGGCTTTGCAATCCAAATTTTTGCTTTAATTATTATGAACATTTTCCTGATTATCACATATTTTAAATAATATTTTAATGTCTATATAGTTTTCTATTATATGGGTATAGCCTAATTTATTTAACCAGTTCCTTCCAGGTTAGGCATGTAGATGGTTTGCACTCTTAAATCCTGTTAAATGTTGTGATGTACATTAATTCTTTGTCTATATTTTAATTATTTCCTTAGAATAAACTACTAGACTAGAATTATTGGATTAAATAATTAGCATACTCTTAAAGTTTCTGTTACCTATTGCTAATCCCTTTCAAGAATTCCCTTCTTACTAGGAGAGTGCCACTTAGAAAACTGAATCTGTGCCAACACTGGATATTATCAATTTTCTCTTAACTTTTGAAAATTTTATGGTTAAAGAAGTACTATTGTTTCATTTTATGTTTTTTTTTTTGGTAGCTCTTTCATGTTTGTTGAACACTCATTTCTTTTTTAAGGGCTATTTACTCACACATCAGAATATTATATTCTGATACAATGAGAGAACTTCCCTCTCTCAGCCTTTAAAGGCCCACAAGATAGGACAAAGAAGAAAGAGAAATAGAAAGAGAGGATTTGGAGAAAGATGAAAACAGCCGGAAGAGAGGGTGGCAGGACAACAGAACCACAGCGAACCTCATAGGCGCTGCTCGGTTTCTCTGTTTGCTGGTATTGCTCTAACCAGGGTGGGAGAACGCAAAGTGGCCCCTCAACAAGCTCTCCTGTGAAGCCGTAACTACTTAATCTCCAGAGACAAGGCCTAAACAATGAAGTGAAGGCCCTCTGAAGTACTGACAAGAGCCAGCAGAGCATCATACCCTGGAGCCAGAGTTCAGATCCTGACTTTGTCACTTATTAGCTGCATGCCCTTGGGCAAGTGGCTTAGCCTCTTTCTTTAGGCATAAAACAGGATAATAAACAGGTCAATTCATAGGGTTCTTATGAAGATGGAATGACAATAATTGTAAAGTGCTTAGAATGGTGTCTGGTACATAGTGACATATTAAATAATAATTTAAAATTCCTGGCAGGGCACAGAATGGCTTTTGAAAAGTGTTAGCTGGATATATATGACGCTAATAAAGGCAACACATGTATAAACAGGTTCCAGTACACATGGTTAGACAAGAGGAGTGCTGCGTTTTAAGGGTGGTTTTCTGTTTCCTTTTTCTTTTTCTTCTTTTTTTTTTTTTTTGGTGGGGTGGGGAGGTACTTCTGAAGCCAAAGGTAATTCTCAAAAAAGTAAAATAATGTATTTCAAACAAATATAAAATAACCCATGTGAAAGATTTTAAAAGTCATTTACTCATAAGAGATCTAATAAGATATTTTAACTAATTCAAAAAAGAAGTCAAAAGACAGATACATGGACAATCAGTGTTAAGGTGAATTTTCTAATAAATGCAAAGCTGGCCTTAATCACAGGGCAGATCTTACTTTCATCTCTACAACACCAAAATTTCTGCGAATCTCTGTGGACAAACTCATTTGCTTCTATTGATCTTCTACTGAATTAGAAAATAACTCAAAAGAGAGGGGCAGACATTTATAGCATCAGATCATCAGAAGGGTCAGAGTTACAGAGCAATCACAGGGAATACAGAAGAGCATAGGGAATATAGTCAATAATATTTTCATAACTGTGTATGGTGCCAGGTGGGTACTGGAAATATCAGGGGAACACTCTGTGAAGCATGTGGCTGCCTAACCCCTATGTTGTATAACTGAAATTAATACAGAATAACATCGAATATAAACTGTAATTGAAAAATGTAAAACAAAAGAGAATCTTTCCGTCCCACGCCAAATACTAACCAGGCCCAATGCTGCGTAGCCTCCGAGATCAGACGAGATCAGGTGTGTTCAAGGTGCAGTGGCCGTAGACAGCCTGGATGGACCTGGAGATCATACTAAGTGAAATAACCTGGTCAGAGACAGACAGCTACCACATCATTTCACTCATATGTGGAATCTAATGAACAAACTGAACTAACAAGCAAAATAGAGACAGACTCATAGATGGAGAGCAGGATGACGGCTCTGGTTAGAGGGTGGCGGGGGTGCCAGGATCTAGCCAAAAAGAGAACTCATGGACATGGTCAACAGTGTGGTGATGGCACGGCAGGGAGAGGGTAAAAGGGAAATAAGTGGTAATGGAAAAATACAATAAAAAATAAACTATAAAACAAAAAGACTGTCCATTTCAAAGACTATCTCAGTTTCTCTTGATTTAGGGAGGTATGCGACCAATTATCCTAGAAGTCACGGAAATGGCATTAAAGGGGCCTGTGCTGCAATCTCAGCCGCGACATTGAGCAGCTCTGTGAAGCAGTCACTTCACCGCTTCAGCACCAGTGACCTTTTCTGTGAAATGACGACAGTGGGATTTAGTTCACGGGGCTCTTACAGGGATGAGATGCCGTGTGTCTGAAGCTCCTGATACAATGTGTGACTTATAGGAGACACTCAGTAAAGTGGCATCTTTTCTTGTACTGCTTATAATTAGCTGAACCAACCAGAGAATAATTGCTCAGTTGTGCTTCAGGCAGCATTAAGTAAGGCCCTGGGGAGGAAAGTACCATGGTCCCCTAAGAAGCAACGAAAACATCAGCCTGGTTAGAGATGGCGCTTGGTGGAGAGGCCGAAGAAAATGCAGGGTGGGCAACAGCCAGTTCTGGGGCCTTTGAAATCCAGAGAGAGGGGCTTTGCTTGGCCACTGGCATCCATTTCCAAATGATGTGGAGTACAGATTCCTGGACTTCGCCCCAACCCATTACTTCATAGCGGGCAGATAGGAATCTGTATTTTACCAACTTACCCAGATATTGCTTGAACACTAGACTTTAGGAACCACTGCTCCAGATATAAATCTTTATTTAAAACACAGTCATACTCTTGAAATATAGGATTAAAGTGAAATAAGGGGCCTTCTGGCCAGAGTCCAGAATGACTTTCTGGGTGAAAAGATGAAGAGAGACCTGAGGCAGGAAGTCGACAGGAGCAGGCGCAGCCCATGGCCAGGTCGGGGAGGGGCTTCACTAGGGCGGGAATTAAGGAATAGAAAGGAACCAGTGGCTCCAAACATTAGCATAAAGAAGTATTGGGTTGGCCGAAAAGTTCGTTTTGTTTTTTTTCTGAAAGATGGCTCCAGTAGCACTTAAATTGTCTTTATCTTTATTCAAAACAATTTTGTTAGATTGTATTGTGACAGCTGTCATATCAGTGTGCATTAAAAAGAAAACCCTCAAAAAATTCACTTAAAATTGGTGAAGTTTTGTGTAGCCATTTTAATATTGAACATGGGAGAAAATTCACATTTTTGGCATATTATGCTTTATTATTTCAAGAAAGGTAAAAATGCAACTGAAACACACACACAAAAAATGTGCAGTGTATGGAGAAGGCACTGTGACTGATTGAATGTGTCAAAAGTGGTTTGTGAAGTTTCATGCTAGAGATTTCTTACTGGACGATGCTCCGCGGTCGGGCAGACCAGTTGAGGTTGATAGCGATCAAATCGGCACATTGAGAACAGTCAACGTTATACTGCGCATGAGATAGCCGACATACTCAAAATATCCAAATCAATAAAGTTCTTGTGAAAATGAACAATGTATTCTTTTAGTTAAATGGTCTTGTTGGCCAACCCAACGGAATTTAATGATTAAGTGGGTAGGAGATTCAAAGCAGAGGACAGCAAATATTCAAAACTGAGCACATGATTTTCAGTTCAAGTGGATAGGAGACTGGAGAGTCACTGACACAACTGGTGAACTGAAAATGATCAGTTCAGTTTGGAGCATGTTAGAGGATGGTGATACTTTTAAGTAGAAACTTAGAGAAAATTATAAATGAAAAGAAGGACTCCAAGCCTGAACGACAGGTCTTAGCTAGAACAATAGATGCATTTTTTATGGAACATCCTCAGATAAGGCTTCTCTGTTTCCCTGTCTTTTCAAATTGTCAAAATATGCTATTTTCCTAGGGGGAAAAAAAGGATTATATGAGCCAAAATACTGACTGCCGGAGAAACCTTAAATGAGTGTTTTAAATTGAGTCATTATCCCACCAGGGCGGTGGGGAGGAAAGCTGTATTTACAATTTTTTTTTTAAATGTTACTTTTTTTGGGGGGGGCTGGGGGTTGGGGAAGAAGGGAAAAAGAGAGAGAGAAACATTGACCTATTGCCTCTTATACGGGCCCTGAACAGAGACTGAACCTGCAACCCAGGCATGTGCCCTGACTAGAAATCAAACCGGTGACCTTTTGCTTTGCAGGACGACACCCAACCAACTGAGCCACACCAGTCAGGGCTGTATTTACAGTTTATTTACAAGATCAAAATGTACAGCATAGTTGATAAAATTAGCATATTTAATTTTCCTCTTTCTAGGTAGGATGAAAAATCTTTAAGGGCCAGGCAAGGTGGTAAAAACTCATTTGTATACCCAATGAGGGTTTTGGTAAATGCTTAGTTGTTGAACTGAATCTTAAAATGATCCTTAGGGACACCTGACAATATCCCCCTACCCCTGGAGTTAAGCCTGTTCTGGCAAATCCCTTAGGTTCAGTTCCCAACTGTACCGTCATTTGAGAGGCTAATTAAGATCCCTAGCTAATATGGGAATTGCTGTCTGAAAATTAAAAGTTAGAGGAATGCCCCAAATCTCAGACTTACCTGGCCCCCGGGAGACTTCCTGGTATTCGCTATATCCTTAACACAAGCTGTCGATTGCAAACTCTGCTGTCTTGGCTGGAGAAGAGTTAGTTACAAAAGGGTCTACAAGGAGAACCCTCACTGCTCTTCAAAGGTATACATACTTCTATCAAAATGAAACTCTTAAAAATAAAAAAGCTTTTGGTGCCTTAATTTTTGTTTTGATCCTACTTTTAAAAGGAAAAGAAAAAAGGAAAAGAAAACTGTATCATGATAATTTAGTATATATAATAACTAAAGCATTTTATTGATTATTATATAAACAAAAAGATGGGCTTGTTCCCAGAGGAAATAAGTTCTCTAAGGCATTTCTAAACTATGCCTATACTCCTGCAAGGATTAGAATTTATATACATTTTTATTGTCTAACCTTCAGCAATCTGTACTTTACACAATACACTGTAAGGAATATTGAGTATAAAACACAGTATGCAAGGAATTTCATTGTACATTAAATACTTGTTAAATCTAAATGAATATCTTTTTTGCAAGTTCTAAACTTAAATTTATGTTGTTATGAAAATCACATCGTTTAGAATAAATTTGCATTTTATTCTTGTCCTTAATATTCTATGATATTGGCATCAATAAATTAAGGTGCATTATCACCTTTTTTTTTTGTGATTTGAGTGTACAGAAATTCAAAGGAGATTCAAATGTACTGTCTTCTAAATGGTTTGCTTAAACTTTTGGATTGCATCATATGTACAACAATAAATAAATCCATTCATTCATTCATCTGACAACTACTTACTAAGCATCTACTATGCCCCAGGCACCGTTCTGAGTGCCAAGGGTACAGTAGGAAAGGAAACACGATACGGTTGTCAAGAACTTGCATGTTTTCTAGCCTGTAACATACCAATAATGATAACAGTACCTAACCCTCAGATAGTAATATTGACCCAAGCCTTTGTAATAGTGAATGAATTAAACCTATAGCTTGCTTCTTCAAGAAGCAGAGGTCCCAGAAGAAACTCTATTGCAGAACTTAACTTAGAACTCATATTTTATTTGATTCCAGCGAGTTTTCGTAATATGGACACCTAAGCTTATAAATTTGGGATTTTACTTTCTCATCACCAGCAAACTCAGTGTTTGTTTACTTAATACCATTGACCAATTAGACCCATGGGAAAAGGCCAGTGTAGTATGACTGCTGAGAAGTATTTGAGCCTGGTCATTTTAATAGCATATATTTTATAATCTGTGTCTTTAGAAATGCAACATGGTTTACTTTTTTTTTAACCCTGCATTCTTTAATGAGACGTCTTTATCTTTCATCTTTTCACTTTTTTCCAGGTTTTGGGAGAAAAGCCAGAGCTTAGGGAAGGATATGATGATGATGACACTATAGCAGACATAACTAACAGGAAAATGGCTAAACTCTACATGGTGAGTTCCCCGTCAGAGAGTTCTGTTGTTTTTACTGGACTGAATGTAGTGGGCAGGCCTGTTCTGGGGGGGCGGGGAAGGGGGAGCTCTTTGCCACAGTCGATATTCTCCTTGTTGCCCTCAAAGAGAAATGTGCAGGTAAAATCCATTGTTTGCTCTAATGTATTTATTAAAACTCCTCTTTTCATTACTTTTGGTTATTTTAATTAAAAACAACAAATAAGTGAACTTATTGCTGTAAAAACAAAATTACACATTGTCGCTTCACTAGTTTGCAACAATGTGTTTGATGTATTACATTCAAGAAAATGTTTCCTGCATGGAGTAAAAATATTTTGTAAGTTTTTCCTAATAAATTTTTCATAAACTATAAAATGTTCACCTTATTTTAAATATCCTGGTCAGCCCTAGTGAAGGCTTTGTTTGTTACAGGCAAAGCTATCAAGTCAAACAGCTGGAAGGAAGCAGGATAAAAACAGTCCTGTCCTGGGAACTGGCAGACCCAGTTCCATGTCACCTCTGCCGTAAATGACTGTCTGGGTGACGCTGGGCAAGACATGACTGTTCTGAGTCTAAGTTTTCTTATCTGGAAAATAAAAAGGGGAGGGAGAGAGAAAGAGAGAGAACGAATGAGATTACATTAGATTACTCAGTTCCTTCCAACTCTGTAATTTTATGATTTTGTTGCTGGTGAGGGTAACAAAGGACACAAGATACTCTAGTGAGGAGACTGCTCAAATGGGATCATCCCAGTGTCCCCACCCCTTGCAACTCCCTAAGCATGTGATTTAGAGCAGACTGTCATCTCCCTACAGGATAGTTTTCTCATCTCTTATAGGAGTTCTAATTGCTGCTCTTTAAGAGACCTTCTAGCTCAGAGCCACTGATTAGAGGAGATCAGATAACTAACTTGTGCATTGTAACTTCCTTTTTGTAAAGGGGAAGTGGATTGTTTTCTTCCTAGATGACAAAGGAAAATCTGTTTACCTCTTCTGTTAAATATACTGATAATTTTAATATAAGCTATACAGAAATATCTAAAGAGTTTGTGGCTGCTTTTTTTTAATTACTGTTTCTAAAACTCATTTTCAACAGCTGAACAAATATGTTTTATGCTGCACCCTCAAATAAAACTAGCCTCCCTCTTGGTCGGCATTATGGACTAAAGAAATATTTTAGAATATGAACATGTTAATCCTGAATCATCGTTCCCTCTAGTGGACCTATTATGTATTGCACACAAGTATAAAGCCCACTTGAAAATACTGTAATTTGGGATTACTGAACAAAGTGGGGAAGCAGAGTCACCTAAGGGCAGCTTTTAAACATATAGAACTTAAGCCCCATCAAAGTGCTGAGAAACTCCACCACGGAGCTTGGGAGGGCCCTGGAATCTGCCTGTTTATCAAGTGCGCAGATGGTTGCATTGTAGCCTACAAACTGACCATTGAAAACCGGTGAATTCTAACCTGAGCATTAATATCACTTTCAATTTTGTAAGTCCACCTTCAACTTAAAAAAAGGTTTTTAGTCATTTCCAAACTTTGAGAATCTGGATAAATAACAATTAATTTGTAGCAGAGGAAATTTACTTCGATAATTTATACACAGTATACATAAATTATAGGACCTGTATTAAAAACAATCGATAAAGGTAAACTATAATTTAGTAATGCTTGACATATGGTAGGTACTCAGTAAATGTTGACCGACTAAATATTTAACTTCAGCTTTTTGTGTGTACATAAGGACTGTAAAGTTATTATCTACCTGAAAACGTTGCTGTAAAAATTAAGAAATACTCATGTAAAGCTCGTAGTGTGGTGCCTACTATATGAGACTCTCAACAAACCTTAGCCATTATTATTGTCACTATTATTTGCTGATGTTTTAGACGCGGTGTCAAAACTTAACTTTTTATTAGTATTTCTTTTATCCCAAAGAACTTTTTTTGCAGCCTTTAAGGGCATCATTGGGCTCGTGGATTTGGTTGTTTGCTTGTTTTCTTTGAAACAGCTTTGTTGAGCTTTCATTCACACACAATAATGTTCGTGCATTTGTACAATTCAGTGGTTTTTGTTACAATTAGAGAGTCTTGCAGTTATCACCGTAATGTAATTTTAGAACATTTATATCATCCGCCCGATGAGCTACTAATTTTTCCATTAGGTTTCAGATGCCAGTGGGTCCATGAGGGTGACAGTGGTGGCCGATGAAAACCCCTTCTCAAGGGCAATGCTACTGTCTGAAGAATGCTTCATTTTGGACCACGGTGCTGCAAAGCAAATTTTCGTATGGAAAGGTAAAAGAGGCCATGGACTTCGTTGCTGTAGTTCAGACTTGTAGGTAATTCTTCAGCAAGGCAAAAAAAAAATCTTTTCTGATTAAAAATAAAAACCCTACCTTTCTGAGACTTGATCGGTAAATAGCCCATATAAGATGCATACATCAAAGCCACATTTTTCCTAGTAGCATCACTAGTCAGGAATGATGGGGTTTAAAAAGCATTTGGACAATATGAAAAATATCTTCTTTGTATGTGTAGTGTCACTACTACAGTTTAAATATATTTAATTTACTAGAAATTTGTGCCACTGTCTCAGTGTTGTATTTAAATTAAATAATTATGTTTATTTTTGTACACAATTTTTACTTGATCCTATAATATCTCCCCTTGCTAAAATTCTGCCTCTCTTTAATTTATCTTGTAATTTAGGTAAAGATGCCAATCCCCGGGAGAGAAAGGCTGCAATGAAGACAGCTGAGCAATTCCTATGGCAAATGAACTATTCCACCAATACACAAGTATGTGTGGAAATGAACTGGCTGGAAAAAAATTTGAAAACATGGGAGCTCATGACATCTCCACAAAACTCATAAAAGCATTTGGTTTAAAGTAATGTATAGGTGTGAAGTCATTCTTCACTTGAGCGTGTGCAGTGGTATATCACATGTCCCTAGAAATCTATCCGTACGGAGCAGCAATTTTCAACAGGCGTGCCACAGAATTTTTAAAACATGCAATAGCTGACTAGTTAGTCAGGGCACTGACCTCTTTTCCTGAAGTTTATTCTGTTTACAAAATGACAGCAGCCAACACAACAATAGCAGTCTGGTGTGAGTGAATCAAAATTATACCTTTTTTTTTGGTCAGATTGGCAAAAAATATATTTTTTGGTGTGCCACAGAACTTTAGTAATTAGCCTACATGCACCACAAGAAGAAAAGGGTTAAAAGTCGCTGGTATGGAGGATGGAAGTTTTCAGAAACTGGAGAAGAGACTTTCTGTGGGGCTACGCAATGAAACTAAGAGTTTATCTATTAATATTTCCTCCACAGCCTTCAAGTCAAAATATTCACAGTTGAATCAGCTGGAGCTCTTATGAGTTATTCCTTAGAACAAGTTGTGCAGACATGGACTAATACCTAGATACTATTTGGCTTCACCATGATCAGCTTAGACACTAGCTACTTGCTCTTGTCTTCTAAATCTCTCAACCTCATCTTTACTCCTCAGTTTCACGTCCTCGCCCAAGTAATACCGTGAGATCATTTCTTCTGAGTCTAGGCCTCTTAGGAACCTAATGTAGAAAAACAGACTTCTTTGACTGCCACGAGAACATGTGAACTACTTTATTCTTACTGCAAACATCCAAATTCAGTGGCAGTTACTTCAATTACAAGAAAAAAGCAGGGTCGGGTTGTTTCCTTTCATTTTGCAGTCATTTAGGAAGTCATCCCAGCTTCTAAGTTTCTGTCTGTCATCATGGAAAACAGGAAAGTTTTTCCTTTCCTTAGTTTTTCTTCACTACTAGATTAATGCTTTTCCTCAGTCTCTTAGTTTTCTCTTTATAATAATAATTTTTTTTTTTTAATTTCAGATTCAGGTCCTTCCAGAAGGAGGTGAAACACCAATCTTCAAACAGTTCTTTAAGGACTGGAGAGATAAAGATCAGAGTGAGGGCTTCGGAAAAGTATATGTCACAGAGAAAGTGGCACATATAAAACAAATTCCATTTGATGCCTCAAAATTGCATAGTTCTCCCCAAATGGCAGCCAAGCATAATATGGTGGATGATGGTTCTGGCAAAGTGGAGGTATTTACTTTTTGTTTGTTTCTTTGTTTATATCAAGCCCATTTATGCCAGTATATGTGGAAATATAACTTCAGGAAAATGCAAACTTGGTAAAATGTGAATTTTACTTATTTGAAAAGATGGTCCAAGGCTGTATGTTAAATCTGGGAACTTAAAGCTGGAATAG
>PVJD01003687.1:0-138461 GCA_004026545.1 Mormoops blainvillei | reverse complement strand
CACCCAGGGCTACTGAAATCCAGGGGCTACCTCTAGGATCTTGGGTGTAGCCAGGCCTTGTTGCCATTTCTCTTCTGCTCACCAGGAGGGCATGGGAAGGCTTTTCTCTGAAAGCACTGTGCCTCTCCTCTCCACCTGCACGTCTCCAAATTCCTATCCTGCCCCTCCCAGGGCCCAGCAGGGGGGCACGCATGTGTGCACAAACAGTGCCTCGCAGTCTCTCACTCATGTGTTACCTTCCTGTTTTACCTGCAACTTTCAAACTTGGAGTGTCTTTAATCCGAGATGAGGATGAGGAATTAGAAAAAAAAAATGGTTCTACAAACAAGAAAAACAAACAAAAACTTATTGACACAGTTGAAACCTATAGAATTTCATTAACTAATGTCACCCCAATAAATTTAATTTTTAAAAAATCTGTCCCCTCTTGCCTGGGAAAACAATAGCCTCATGCTTTCAAGCGCAGGGAAAAAGAAATTTTTAAAAATTATCTCCCAACTGTTGAAACATATAATGTAAGTTAAGAGATATGTTTCTGAGCTGAGCATATTCCACTAAAATGTCGTTATTTTCATTAATTGATCAAAAACTGGTATTTATTATTAATCAACTTATTCAGAACTGAGCAAAGTACTGGGAAGGATGCAAAGGAAATATAAGCACTTAAAGTCAATACACAAATTGACAAATTAATAAAATTCCTTCTCATTGCACGAATTCTAAACTCATTAGGAAAGTAATTTAAAAGTTACTTAATAATAGATTTAGACCAAACTTTTTTAAAATTCTGAGAAGTATTATTACATCAAGGACTTTTTCATTTTGGTGTGCACATGCCATCCCTTTCAGATTTGGCGCGTAGAAAACAACGGTAGGATCGAAATTGACCGAAACTCGTATGGTGAATTCTACGGTGGTGACTGCTACATTATACTTTACACTTACCCCAGAGGAAAGATTATCTACACGTGGTAAGTTTCCCCATTTTATAAAATCTCAGTTTCATAGAGGCCAGATTTTGCTCCATAGTTAAATTGTGTTAAGTTCTATGCAATATGGAATAGAATTGCCCTGTAGTTTTCCCAGTGAGACCTGTATAGCTTGCAGTTATTTCTTTTGATTTGATTTTGACTGTATTTTGTAGCTGCTGTCCACAAGCAGGAAGAATTAGATAAAAATCATTCTCTCTAGTTTAGTAAAAAGGCTTTGACATCCAAAGGGTAGTGTTCTCTTAGTGGACACAGAGCTGAATATCTCATCTCCTGTGCACACCAACACTCCACCTGGCGAGCATCGGGTACCATGCCCTTATTTTTAAAATTCAAAGGCCCATCCTGGTTGGAGCTGTGAAGTTGCAATAAGGCAAACCCTATAAGGGGACAAATATAATTAATGATTCTGTTTTATATTCCAGAGACCTCAAATAGATGCACCCTTGTTCTTTGTCCTCAGGAAATTCATAAAACAGAGGAAATGCCATTGCATCCACACCTTATGTAGCTTTACATGATGATTTGAGATAGTCGAAGGTTAAGTTTGCCAAGATTCAGTGTCAGGGCCCTGCTCCCTGCGGAATGTCCAGCCAAGGCAATGAAGTCCACATACCATGCCGGCTGGCTATTCCTAAGGCGTTAGGGTTCTGCAGTGACTCATATAACGTGGGATTACCTTAAGTTTTTATTAAATGAAATCAGGTAAAATGGAATATTGCTGAGAAGACTCGAAAAAAGAGAAGAATTCTCAGAAATAATCTCGCAGGTGAGAGGTGTAGGTGCAGGTACCAGGGCAGGGCAGCATCCGCCTTTGCCTGCATGGCGATGGCAGCCTTCAGTGACTTTATGGAATGGACATGGACTCGGGTCTCTGCTGATATGGTCACAGTTCTCGTTGGTGAGTGTCCCACCAGGTGACAAGATTCATATCTGTCCCCACAGTGTAACCTTACTACGTCCTCCATACCACTTACACTGAACAGCGCCTGGAGTCCAACCAAGTTCAGAAGATGAGATAATTATCTCTATCCCATAGGCTCTTGTTACTCAAATTGTGGTCTAGGAACCAGAGACATCAGTGAGACCGGGGAGCTGGTTAGAAATATAGGAGCTCAGGCCCACTTTTGACCCACCAAACCAGAACCTGCATTTTAACAAGATCCCCCGGTGCTTCACATGCAGTTTAATGATTGACAGGCACCGCCTTAGGCAATGGTTCCAAACACTAGCTATACATAATAGCCTGGGCATTTTTCACAAATTCAAATGCCTGGCCCCCACCTAATACCGAACAGCTCTGACTCTCAGTGTGGCAGGACTCCCGAGATTCTAATATACACCATGGCATTAACAGAAACCACCATGCCCAGGGACATTTCTGACCCCACTGCCATGTCATATCCTGTCAAAGACAAACATATTTAGCTTTGCATTTAAGATGCCATTATCGTAGCAACCATTTTTTCTGGAGCAGCATGTTTGTACCAGCAAAATGCTAGGTGATTTCAAATATTATCTATCTTGCTCATCATAAGGTTATTTGCAAAAGAAAAAAAGGGGGGAGGAGAATCAGGCAAATTAAGTAATGGAACCCAAAGACACAGTAATTGTAACTTGTGAGGCAACGTTTCACTCTTTGACCTGTAGGTCACTCTTGTTCCAAGACCGGACTGTAGCTGCTCCCTGTAGGTGTATCCTTATTTTGCAATTTCCTTTTCTAAAATTTTAATTCAGGAAAGTGTTTGTACAAAGCATAGCATCTATAGTGATCAATTAATTGTTCCCAGTCAGCTTTTCTGTTGCATTCTGTTCTTGGTCTCACTCTTAATTTTCTTTTGTATGTAAAAAAATATAATTGTGGCACTTAGATCTAATAAGAAAGTATGAAGAAGCAATTCAAGAGGATGCTTTGAGGAATTAACAATTTGAAATCCACATAAATAACTATGTGGATATAACTAAAACAGGCTAAATCAGGTTACAAATTTTAAATGCAGAAGCTATTCCTTAAATCATTTAAAAGTATTTATTGAGCACTTTCCGTGTTCCAAGCACTGCACTAGCTACTAAAGGTACAGTGATAAAAAAAAAAGAAAAACACCCCATGACCACAATAACCTATATTTTAAAGAGAGGCAGATAATTAACAGGCATTTCAATGAAGTATAAACGATTTCAAGATAAGACCAAGCTGAGCTGTGTGTGGAGAATTATAGATAATCACCCAGCCCACCCCCAGGCTGGTAGTGACAAGCTCCTAGAAGAAGGGACAGCGAAGTGGGAGCATAGGTGTGAGCTAGCCAGGCAAGCAGATAGGGATGTAGTCCCAAGCAATGCCCAGAAGTGTGTGCTAATCTCCTAGGGATGTTGTATGGCGGGAGCAAAGTGACTGAGCAGAAGGTTAAGTCACAGAAGTTAGAAGGAGCCAAATTGCGAATGGCCTTGTAACCAGGCTGTGGAACATGAACTTTGATTTTGAGGCCACCGGGAGCCGGTCAAAGAATTTGCATCCTAGAGAAATTATTCTGGTTAAAATCTAAAGAATAGACTGGTGGGAGAAGATTGGTGGCAGGGAGGTCACTGGGAATTTGTTGTATTATCCAGCTGAAGGTTAATGGGTCCAGAATATAGTGTAAGGGTAACAGGCAGGGAAAGGATGAGATAAGTCTGTGAGGTATTACGGAGCTAGCATCAGAGGGACTGGTCAACAGGGACCAGGGAAGATGACCAAGGCCAGGATGGTCGCTAGATTTCTGGTCTATTCACAAGTGGGTAGTGCTTCATTTGCTGAGATAGGGAACTTAGGAGAATGTTTGCTATGTCACCTCAGAAAAAATCAGAGAGAAAAGAAAGAGAGTAAGAACATACCACATTGTTAAAGGTTACTGTCTTTGGGATAGAATTAGGGATGGGGGAGGAGGTTATTTAATTTTTCTTTCAATTCGATGTGTTCAATATTTCTATGATGAGAATGTATGCATTTTTGAGAAATCGAGAATATAAGTTAGCTATTTGAGTCATTGTGCGATTCTTCCCACTTCATATCATGGATCTTAAACATGTTTCTTTGTCAATGTTGTTTGGTTTGCAGACCTTCCGAAGCTTCCACAAAGGTAGTAAAGGGGCATCTAGAAAATAAGCAGATCTCATGAAGGCCGACTTTCAAATCAAGCAACTCTCCAGTTTACCTGATAGTTTCGATGCAGGGATGGAAATAGGTTAAGTCCAGGAGTCAGAGTTAAGGGTGAAAGATTAGAGATCAATCAACTACTGAATATACAAATTTGTCTTTATATTTGGGAAACCACTTCCATTCAGAAATGCTAGGAGACGAATAATTTTGGCAGTGGTCTTTTCTCCAAAATGTTAGGTAACTGAAATTGAACAAACATTGAACAATGGCAATGATGAATTTCTTGAAGCAGTAAATTCCATTTTCACGAAGAATTTATGTTTAATGGGCAACAAGCACCATATGTTTATAAAGAAATCATGTCAAAGTAGATGGCCTTTTTTTTTTTCCTTCCGTTAAGTGTAGGATTTCAATATTAGAGGCAAAAAGTGACTTTCTTATGTCTTGATTGGAGTACTCGACCCTCTGGGTGATAAACCAAGGGAGCCCGAATCTGTGTGGATGGAAGCAGGGTCCGCTTGGCAGGAAGAGGAAGAGGGCTCAAGGTTATGCACGTACTAAGAGTGCCAGGGGCAAACATTCGGTCAGATTTTTCAGGTTTGCTGTCTGAAATATTACAGGGGGTAGAGCAAAATGGAGATAAAAGTTTGGTGATATTGTCTGTTAGTTGGTTGAAATTTTTTTTTTCCTATAGAAGAAAAGCAAAATGGAGGAATTGCCAGAAAGCTGCAGATGTGGCGAAGGAATGACAGGCGGTAACAGAGCCCGAGGTTACCCGCAGTTCCGTGTTACTGTCCAGCCTAAGCTCTCAGTGCCTCACAGGAGTGCCTGGTAGCACTATGAGCTCTTAAAAATTTTAGGCTATTAGGCTAGAGTAGCCTTAGAAAAATATATTTCTATGAGTGCTTTTATTAGGGAAAGCATTTTTTAAATTTTATTTTAAACCCATGTCTGACATGAGCATGTGCTTTGGGGGGGGTGGCACTCCTCCGTGGACCATTTTTATATCATTTGACTTTATTGGTACAATGCAATATTCTAAGATAAATAAGATATGCTCCGTGGACTGAGTGTTTGTGTGTGTGTGTGTGTGGTGCCCAGGATGGGAGATTATTATTAATCTGTTCTGGGTGTGGTCACTTCCAAGGTTTCAGAAAAAAAAAAGATAGGGTTAATTTTCAAATATCCAGTTCTGGGGTTAGTATTTTTCCTGCTAACCCCTAGCCAGATAGAGATGGGAGAGTTGGCTAGAAACAAACTTGCTTTGGCGAGTTCTGCCCCTGTCCCCACTCACGCACACAAATTCATCAAATGTTGCTTGACAGTTTACAGCCAATGATTGGAGTTATAGCCTCAAGCTACCCTAGAAAAAGAAATTGCAAAAGAACCAGACAAATTGATTTATTGACCCTTATCTGGGTCACTAGGCATTTAGCCTCTCTTACAGTTTTATTTGAATGACAAAATGGGGTCTCTCATGATTATTTTCTACTTCTCATGATTATTTTATTGATTTTCTGGGCTCAGACATTTGGTACTATGCCCACCAAATATTCACGGAACAGTGAAGTGCCTCTAATATCTAGCCTAACAGATTTGGCTCAACTTCTCCTACTCAAATGGAGAATTTTCATTATGGATGCAGTTTTCCAAAATTGGCAGCTCCAATTTGATGTCAGACAGACCTGCTTACTTATCTAAGTTATATAAGGAGCTAAGCCTCAATTTCTTTACCAGTAAAATGGAGATAACGATGCCTACCCCATGTAGTTCTAGACAACACGCAGGACAATTCATGACTCAAGGTTAACATCCGCAAAGAAACCGTGGCTTCTCCAGCCTTATCATGTGAAATCAGAGTAACTGAAGTCTCTGCTTGAAATGCCTATATGAGAAGTTTTAAAACTTAAATACAAGCTAATTCATTTCCCTTTGGTCCCTCCAGGCAAGGAGCAAATGCCACGAGAGATGAGCTGACGACATCTGCATTCCTGACTGTTCAGTTGGATAGATCCCTTGGGGGACAGGCTGTGCAGGTTGGGATACTCTCACCCTCAAGCTCACAGAAGTCCGAAGTTTACCAGCCCAATGTCTAACTTAAACCCCCCACTCAAGTTGGGATGGGAACTTGGCCTTTTCTAGATACTAGCTCTTTTCCATTTTGGAATTCAAATACTCCTACTCTTGTGCCATAATAGTCCTCTCAGACCCTGGAAGAGAGAAAGCAAACAAAATAAAAAACAACAAAATCCAGAATAAATTATTAATAGATTTAAGAGTGCAAAAGAATCTCCCCTTTAGAATCGTGTCATATGTCAATATCAACCCCCTGACATTAAAACTATTCTGAGCTACCGCTTCCTGCTGTTGTTAAACAGAGGTGGTGAGATAGGCTATTCCCACACTCCCATCCCTGCAAAGATGTCAACATTCCAGTCTTCTGGGCCTGTGAATATGTTATCTTATAAGGCAAAGGGGAATGAAGAATGGAGTTGGAATTAAGGTTGCAAAATAGCATATCTTAAAGAAGATCCAGGGTAACCACAAGATCCTTACAAGTGAAACAGGGAGACAGGTAGAGTTAGAAGGGGGCAACATGAGAGAGGCTCCGCCAGCAATTGCTAGCTTTAAAGATGGAAGGGTCCCCATCCGAGTAACGTAGGCAGCCTCTAAAAGCTGAAAAAGCCCAAGAAATGGATTCACTCCTAGAGCCTCCAGAAAGGAACATAGCCCTGCAACAGCTTGATTAAATCCAGTGAGACTCATTTAGGACTTCTGACCCCCAGAACTCTGAGATAAATTTGTACTGATTTAAGTCACTAAAATCATGGTAATTTGTTATAAAAGCAATAGGAATTAAATACAGCAGGATAAAACAAGCCCTGATTAATGATCCTAATTAATAGTTAGAATGTAGAGCAATGGTTTACACTCTGCCAAATCACAAAAGTACTTAAGGTGTTTTGCACAGATGATTTGACCTAAATCTGATGAGAGCATGGATCCTTATTTTTCCCTTCTGGGTTCCAGAATTTTGACTGACACAAAGTCTAGCAACCAAACTGAGGGGGTGAGGGAGTGGAGGAGGGAAAAGGCGAAAGAGCAAGAGGAGGGGCGGGGAGAGAACAGGAGGGAGTGGGAAAAGAAAGAGGAGAAGGGACGGAAAAGGAATAGGCGAAAAGAGAGGGAGGGAAACCATGCAGGAGATGGGAAGGAAAAGGAGAAGAAAAAGGGAACAGGACCAGGTGGTGAGAGGGAGAAGAGAGATAGAGTCATTATTTGGGAATTTCTGAAATTAAATAATTTGTTGAGAATGATCTATCCCGAATTCTAAATGACAATTCTACATAAATGCATCAACCTGGGCATTGGGGAAAAACACAACGTCTTTCTTTCTATCATGTATCTATCTGTATCTATTTATCTATATGGAGGAAAGTAGATAGATTGAGACAGACGGAGAAAGAGGGGAAGAGAGAAATAATGTGTTGACTAATTATAAGAGTTTGAATGTCGTACAGTGGGACTCTAATATCAGTGTCTAGTTCCAGCTGTCCTCATTGTGTTGAAGGGAACTTTTTCAGCCTGGTTTGATCTTCCTTTCTCTTCTCCCAAACTCCTCTTCTTATGTTTATGGTGGAATATCTGCTACTTGTTTCTGGGCCCTTATTAGGAAATTCTTGGTCTTTGCTTATTTAATTCCTCAAGGTGTAACTTAAGTACAGACTTCAAGGAGACTTTGTTACTCTTCATTGTGTTCCAACCTGTTTGTCTACTTTTCTTAACCCCAGGAGTGGCCCTGGCTTGTTCCTTGGCCTTACTGCAAGCTCTCCCTAGTGTGCGTTTCTCTCAGTCTCTCTCTCCCCACACCCCCACCGCCCCCCCCCCCCCCCCCCCCCCCCCCCCCCCCCCCCCCCCCCCCCCCCCCCCCCCCCCCCCCCATTCCATCCCTCACTTCCCAGATGGAGCAGTTCACACTGCCTGGGTGTTTTCTCTGGCTGGCTGTGGGGAAGGATTCTGCTCCCATCTGTTGGGAAAAGCATCTTCCAGACTGGGGTTCTGGCTGAAAGCAGGTGCTGGTTTGGCCAGCATGGTGACATTTCTGATACAGCAGCATTAGGCATTCCCTTCACAGGAATGTGTCTAACTTCCTCATGCCTGATGTCAAGTGAACCAAGATTCTGTGTGGTTTACAAGTTTTTCGTTTTGTTTGTAAAGCTTTATAAATGTGTAATAGCTTCTTCAAAGGTAATAATTAAATAGGTAAGTCAGACACTTTAGTACATATAATCTAACATGTAGAGGCAGAATTTGATCTTCTAGCTAGTTTTCTTTCTACCCTGGTACTTAATAGTTAATAGATATATTAAAAAGCAAGTTAGATCTACATTTAAAGGTGTATGTTAACTTTAAAAAAAATTAAATTTGTTAATTAACAAATTAGTAAGATGATTGAATTTTTTAATGTACTGGACTTTATTTCACTGGGAAGTATTATATTCATTTCTTGAATAAAATATTTCTAGCTAAGAACTGGCATCATCTATGCCATTTAATTGATATTTAATATATTTCTTACCAAATTATGTTAAAACTTGGAAGATATTTATCATGTCCTATAAGTTTCACAGTTCATAGTAAAATGTTTGAGATCCCCAATGAATTTCCCTTGTTAGCCAATTGAATCCTAATTGACAATGAACTGGTAATGTTGAGTTTAATCACTAGATGGCAGTAATTTACAAAAATGCACAAGCAGCTCAAGTCCTTCATTGCTGTTTCAAACATCTGGTAGAGTACAGTAACAGTACTGAAAAAAAAATTCAGCTTACCTTTTTTCTTTCTTATTCTCGTTTCACTGGTAGAAAGGGTCTTAATCAGTGGCCTTGTTTTTTTCTTTTAAGTTGGCAATTAAGGTTTTCTCAATGTCGTGGGAAGTGCTAAGCAACAAGTAACTCCTAGCTAACCTTATTCCAAGCTTTGGGGCTGTGACTCAGAGACATTTTTATAATTTGCTACGTACTTGTTTGAATGTTTACTCATTGAGGGATATCTCTGAAGTTAATTATTTACAAAGCCCCCTAGGTCTCGCTAAAATGGTGTATGTATCAGCATTCCCATTAACTTGGCTTCTAGAAAAAGACACACTAGAGTAGGTGAGACACCATCCAATTTCAGCATAAGGCAGGATAATTTAAAAAAATAGGGGACCAGCACAACATTTGAACACTTTATTTTTTTTTTTAAATGCATCAGGCCCTCACTGGTGTGGCTCAGTGGGTTCAGCATTGACCAGCAAACTGAATGGGTGCTGGTTTGATTCCCAATAAAGACACATGCCTGGGTTGTGGGCCAAGTCCCTGGTTGAGGGTGTATGAGATGCAACCAATAGATGTTTTTCTAGCACATCAATGTTCCTCTTTTTTTCTTTCTTCCTCTCTTCCCCTCTAAAAATAAATGAAATCTTTTTTTAAAATGTATCAATAGTTTATGCAAGAAATAGGAAATACATTTCTAATGCAGTATCTGGTGTTAAGCTAATAGGTGAAGTTAAGTAATTTCCCATTTATTTTCTTAAATTTCCTTATCCTGCAAAATCTTTATAATGTATTTTTTAAACTTGATATGGGAGAGAGGCACTGATTTATTGTTCCACTTATTCGTGCATTCATTGGTTGATTCTTGCACGTGCCCTGACCACAGTTCAAACCTGCAACCTTGGCATATTGGGAAGATGCTCTAACCAATGGAGCGACCCAGCCAGGACTATAATGCATTTTTTCAAGTGCTTATATTAAACAAATCTATTATTACCATTTCTAAAGATAAGTTTAAAAATAGAAAGTATATTCTGTTTATTTTTGTCAGTGTTTGATGTTCGGATAGAAATAATTTACCTATCCCCAGATGGCTATACAGCTATTTTTTCATCTGAGTTGTAAGGATGTGAAACAATTAGAATGCTTTGTGTTGTTGTATTTGTGTAGGTATTTAAAAGCACATCTCTTAACCTGAACAAGATCCAAAATATGTGAAAAAAACAAGCATATCCCTAAGTATCTGTCAGGTGTTGGTGCTCTTGAAAAAAGAGTAATTTTCATGAAAGATGGCATGCATCAGCAGTTGGTTTTTTCTCTTTTAGAGGTATTGATGAACTTCTTACCTTTTTTTATTTGTTTTCTGGAAGCAGAAAGTGGCCCAGTATGATGATGTTTCCCCTGAGAACAAATCAGTCGGAGTTCTGGGTCTGGAGTAACAATTGATTCTTAAGTCAGTGACAAAACTGTGCTTGATTATTCTTAATCTACATCTTCTATTCAACATTATTCCTCCTACCCTTGACTTGTGGTTTATTTTTTGTTTTCTTTTCAAAAACAAAAATGGGAATACATTTGGAAATGCTACCTTCTACCCTTCACTTTATTTCCTTTCTCTCCCCTTCCCCAGATTCGAGTGTCCCAGGGCAAAGAACCTGCTCACCTGCTGAGTCTGTTCAAAGACAAACCACTCATTATTTACAAGAACGGAACATCAAAGAAAGGAGGTCAGGTGCCTGCTGCCCCTACGCGCCTCTTTCAAGTTCGAAGAAACCTGGCATCTATCACCAGAATTGTGGAGGTAATGTCATGCGTTCCATAAAACGACCTGCGCCCTCAGCAAGTATTAGTCTTTAAAAAGTTGGCAATTAAACTCCCTTCATATTTACAGCAACTCTAGTGTTCACAATAAAAATACTAAAGGCAGGAGAATTGAGTAAAAAGTGAACTCCAAACACCAGGCGTCTCACATTTTTCAACTGCGTTATCCCCAAACAAATGAAATTTAAGAATAACGTAACAAATCAAGCTGTCACAGGCATGAGGCGCCCTACGTGCTACCTTGGAAGGCCTGGGGGAAAACGGATGTGGTGCTGAGCAGATGACCTCACTGGGGAATTTGAGAGGGAAGCCCCTTGTCCATACACGTGTAATGAATGTGGGGAACAGGTTTTACCCCACTGGGCCAGGCCATAACTCAGCCGGCCAAACAAGCTGTCTGACAGCAGCTGTGAAAGAAATCATAGCCCATATCACATGGCCACTAGACAAGAAGACCTTCAGGCATGGGCAAGGCCAGCAGGTGCAGGTTTTTAAATGGCTGAGTGCTTTGACCTCTGGGATAATCCATCACCGTGTATGCTGGTCACTGCAGTCACTCTTGAAATTCAAGTCACCCAAATCAACCGAAACTGCCCTTCACATCCTGTATATCCTCAAACAGGGGCCTATCTGCCAACCTTCCTTCTGCATAAGCCATTCAGCTGGGTCATAGCATCTCTCCACCTGCAACCTCTTCTCTAAGCCACCCACCCCTTCATGCTCTACTGTTCTCTCAGGGCACATGTTCCTGTATAGCCCCCTCAAGTAGAAATTGTGTTTTTCCCCCGTGCCCCTTGTGCTGCCATCTACTGAGCAGCCAGTCCTTCCTCTCTTAGCCTTTGATGGCTTCAGCCACGGCCCCGCTGACCCCATCACTCTGGCTTTGCTCAGCCAATTTTGTCCTTGATCCCGTTGTATCTCACACTCACATGGCTCAATACCAAGCCCTGCCATTGGCAATAACTACAGCGCCTCGTGGAGCTGTTTCAGACATCCAGTCTCGGACAAGCATGGCCTATCCTTCAGCTCCTTTGCTTCAGAATGCATTTTCCAGCAACCCTCAGTCTCAAACCTGAATCCTTGAACCCTTTGCATCCACCACACCGTTCCCAGCCACCACATCCTTCAGCTCACCCTCTCTCTCCAAATCTCCAACAGCCCTGCTCTCTATGGAGAATGGAATCAGAGTTCACCCAAGAATCACCTTTGCCCTCCCCAAATTTCACCAATCTGTCTACATTCGTATATTCTTCCCAGCTGTTTATGAAATAAATTTAAATAGTTTATTTATTTAATAATATTTATAGTTGTTATTTACATATAAATTCTAACTCATTTTATAAGTAAATATCAATCTATTCTTACCCATAACTTAAAAATAAATAATAATGTATAATGTATATATTGGTAAATAATTCAATGCATATTTATTACATAAAGAAAGAAAATGTGACTTCTGTTTAAGGCCAAATTTCTCACCTCTACCTTACTGCCAGCTTCTCTCTGAGATCCCTGACCTCTGGGCTTCCTAGGAACTTCTCTGGGTTTTTCTCTGTCCCATGTTACCCCTCCTCAGTTCATCATTATTGCAGGCAGTAGACTCCTCCCTCTTCCGTGTTATCAATTCATCCTTCTGTCCTGGATGACTTGTTTCAGAATACAAGCATGCTTTTCAGAGACTCCCATCCTTCGTTTAAAAACTCTCTCTTGACCCTAATTCTCTCAGTGACACCCTTTCTCTGCCCTCCTTAAAACCACAAATCCTCCAAACAGCTGTCTTCACTTATTTGCTGTCTCTGCTTTTCAAAGCCTATTCTTTCTAAAGTCACTCCACTCAGACATTCATGCCTGCCATTCCACCTGCCCTCTCTGATCTCACTTGTCGTTAACCTCCCACTAGCATTTCGACAGTCTCCCTTTCCTGTGTTCTTGAAACACTGTTTGTTGTTGTTGTTGTTGTTGTTGTTGTTGTTGTTGTTGTTTTACCACTAGCCTTCCGAAATACCACAGTTACAGGATTTCTTCCCAAGTTCAGGGCCACTCTTCCAAGGGCGGTGTTGCTGGACTCGCCTTTGCTAGCTCTCTAAGCTCTTGAGTGCTCCGAGGCTCAGCCTTGGCGCTTCCCATTCAGTTACATAGTTTAAGTGCCATCATATGTATTGATCTCATCCAGAATATTCTGTGCATGGACTCTCACATTCAATTATGACTCTTTTTTTTTTTAATCCATCAAGTTAAAAGACAGTTAAGCTCTCATCTAGGGCACTCTCCATTGCTTTCTGACAGAAGAGTCAATGAGGATCGCTGCATTCCTTGTCTCTTCCCAGTGGACACTTGTGTATGAGACGCAGTAGCCTGCTTGGGATACAGCTCCTTTATTCCCCTGTGTCTCTCAAACTGGCTGCACATTCTTAGGCTCTCTGAAATGCGTTCATCAAAATCAGTGTTAATGGGCCTTTCTCTTTTCATCTTTGGAGAGGCTACACTTTAGAACGACTTCCCTGACCCCGCCAATCTGGGCATGGGCCTCTTGTCACCCCTCTCTCCATCAGCCGAGCTCTTTCCTCTGTACCAATAAGGAGACATTTAGATTAGAAATTGGAAGTCATGATTTCTGTAATTCTCTGACATGATATCTGATAGATTCCCTTGAGCTTGGTCCATGAGGCCTCATTCCTGCTCAAAGAGGATGGTGACCACATCCTTGAATGTTACCAGCCCTTCTTCAATATTTCCAACAGCCATTCCTCCCTCTTATACCGCTCTGTCTGGGGGCAGGGTCCTGACGAATGTGGGAGAATCCAATTCTACGCGTAGCCGATGCTTTCATCTGGCACCTCAGTGTGGTTGGCCAAACGGCATCATCTGGCAAAGGGGATAACCAGCTCCTTGAAACACTTTCTTCCCTTTGGCCTCAGGGCCAGCGCATCCTTGTTTTCATCCCCACTCATGCTGCTGCGTCTCAGTCTTGCTGGCTCAGGCTTCATCTCCCCGTTATCACACCTAACACTTGGGCCCACAGTCAAGCACAAAATGATACACATGCCATGACACCGTCACATAGCCAGAGAGAGGTTCTCACAGACGCTGACACAAAGTCACAGAGTCACAAGGCCCTAGACACCGACACGAGCCCATCCTAGACCCTCAGGCTCACCACCAAGCCTGAGCTGCCAGACATGCCTGTCCCCACCCAGAGGTTCCACCTTCAGCCTCATTCTCCAGCCAGAGTCCAGGCCCCGGAGTCCCTTTCCCTCCTCTGTAGCCGCGTGGAGAAGCACTGTGTTCACCCGGCTCGTCCTAGACAGTGTCCACAGCCTCTTGGTTGAAAGGAAGGGGCTTGTTAGTGCTATTTTTAATCCACTATAACAGTCTTTTATAATTTGAGCAATAATTTATGAGAGGCTGGAGCACTTTTTAGTGAAACTGTATTATTATTTCTTTGCCTACATTGGACTCCAGACCCTAATTTGTGATTTTTAGGTGTCCCTTTGATTATTTGATAAACCTTCTCTCCTGTTTAGCAGGGGGCAGAAAATTGAATATCTTTACTTCATACCTGTCATTTGTAAAAATATTATTCCCTCTTTTTTTTATTTCAGTAATAGCCCACTCTAGTTTTTATGATCTCTTTAAATATTGTCTTTGCTACTTATCACTTCAGTTTGGGTAATTTTATTCTTTGAGCCTTGTGCTAGTGCCTGTGGGTGTTAAACTGACGCCGACCAAAGTGCTCCTGCTCCAGTGTTGTTAACGCCATGGGGGTGCCCACATGCTGCCCTGAATTAGCTTCCTGGGATTGGGGCAGAAGGCCATGTCACTGTCACAGTTTCTTTGACATGCTTATTGAAGGGGCGGCAATGAGTTTGAATCATTATGTTGTTTTTCTTCATGCTCTAGGTAGATGTTGAGGCAGATTCGTTGAATTCCAATGATGTTTTTGTCCTGAAACTGCCACACAATAATGGCTACACCTGGATAGGAAAAGGTGCTAGCCAGGAGGAGGAGAGGGGAGCGGAGTACATGGCCAGTGTGCTCAAATGCAGAACCACAAGGATTCAGGAAGGACAGGAACCAGGTGTGTACTGCCGGGCCTGGGCCACCGACCAGAACTTGCCTTTGGCATCATTGCTAATCACGTAATTTATTTTGTCCATAAATAATCACTTTGTAAAGGTTATCGGGGTAGGAGGGAGGGTAAGAACACATTAGCTGCCAAGGTGGGTGATGCTACCTGCTGTATTTAAATAATTTCTTAACATTAAAGTCAAGGTAAGATATTATTTGTTAGTAATATCTGAAAATGCATTGGTTAACTCAGTGTGTCTTCCACAGAGGGGTTTTGGAATTCCCTTGGAGGGAGAACCAGCTACCAGACCTCTCCACTGCTAGAGACTCAGGCTGAAGACCACCCACCGCGGCTTTATGCTTGCTCTAACAAAAGTGGGAGATTCATGGTAGGTATCTGGGGAGACTTTCAGGTGTTGGCTCTGATGCTTTCCAGCCATGTTATGCTCCGATTCTCTGTGTCCACTCACCTGCAAACCATAGGTGACACTCTTCACTCCTCCCAGGGCAGTTTTAAGAGTCATTGACGTGATGCATGTGAAAGTGCAGGAATCCTGTAATGTGCTATGTAAATCAAGCTGCTCTTAAAAATGTCTGCTACCTTGCCCGATGTCAGCGTGCATGTGGTTGGATGTGCTAATTGAATAATTTGACAGTTCTCGTGGGCAGCAAGAGTGGTTTCTGATCAAACTACATAAGTGTTCCCCTTCAGTTTCCAAGGGGAATAAAAAGTTTCCCCATGTTGACCAAATAAAATATATTATGGAAATATTATAATCATGGGACAAAATCACAGAGAGCTATATACACACCTGCAAATTAACTGAAATCAGGAGGAATGTTTTATTTCAGAGTCATTCACAGGCTTTGAATTCCAGGTATTTGGAAGTGAAAGTCACCATGTCCAAGAGTGATTTTACACTGGGCTCTGGAGTATTCTGGGCTGCAGCTCATCATCTCAGTTTAACAAGAAAATTTCTTTCTTTGTTTGCCAGGCTAGGTTCTTCTATAAATTTTTTGTTTAAAGAACGAATTCCTTTACTATATAAAATTTGATCTGAAGATTTCGTTGCCACATCCTGGTGAATACACACTTTATGAATAGCACACTTTACAACATACACACACTTGAAAATCCCCCAAGTATTTTCCCAGGCATATTGCTGCTAGAAATAAAATGCTTTGAAGAAGAAACTGCTCAGATACAAACCACACTTGATGCTTATAAGTGATCTGACCTAAAAATTAAAGATTTAAATAGTGGGTTATGATAAACTTGTCCTTGTTGGCCACCACAATTGCTCATCTACTTTTCAAGAAACCACTGTATTTTATAAACCTGTCATCAGAAAAAAGTTTGTTGTTTTACTCTTTTGATTGTTAATTTGATGTTGCATCCACTTCTTTTTCAGCATATGCTCCTATAATTTCTTAGTAGTATTATTTGCTAATATTGCAATAAAATGTTTGTTTTAAATGAAGATATATTTTACAAAAATAATATGTAGGCTTTCTTCTTAGTTGGGTATAAAAAGTTCTTTTAGTCTTTTTTTTTTTTGTCATGCACATATTTAAAAGAAATATACCTTTCCTCTGCACCTTCTCATTTTCTTGTTTGATATTTGGAACTCCTACTCCCTTCGCAATTTAAAGAAAAGGAGTGTTACTAAAAAGTGTTTCATCTTATCATCATCAGAAAGTGGTCTTTGAATTTTTGGATTTATGTCTAAAGGCAGGAGAACCCATTAGTTAAAAGTACAGCTTTTAGAGACAGTCTCCCTATGTGATATTACTTACTAGGGGATATTATATACTGGCTGTGTGACCTTAAGCTGGTTACTTACCATCTCTGTGTTGTAGTTTTCTCATCTGTTAAATGGAGCTAATGCTAGTATCTTCTTCCTGGGGTTGCTTGAATGTTAAATTAGTTGTTGTACATAAAAGATTAGAACAGTGCATAGCACAAAGTAATATTGAAGGTTTTTGCTTTTTCAAATATTTATATGATTAATAAATATTCTGTAAAAAGATAATATAAACAAATGCCTTGCCCTCTGTAAATGGTTAGCTTTTCATTTGTTTATTTTTTGTTTTTTGTACAACAATCTCAGTATCCCATCCATATAGTAGATGTATTTATTGTCCTGCCCAGAGGGCTACAGATTGCCTAGGGCCTGGGTTATGGAGGATGGCACAGCTGGGAGGTTCTTCTTTGGCTGCAGGTTGGGTTCATGCCTGTTTTTCCCATGACAAACCCCAAGGGCACAAGGGGGTCCCTGCTGAGTCACATTGGCTAATATGACATGGCCAAGGCCATAGCTCTACCAACTCAACTGTACCACAAAGTCACATGGCAGAGGGGAGGCATGAAAAACTGGGAACTGTAATCCAGTCTACCACACTTTCTTAAGGATCAGGAAGGCTTTATCCAGAATTCTTTAAAAATACCGAACTTTAATACATACTTACTGGCACTGGATGTATTAAACCAACCTTCTGCATTACACTTTAATGTTAACTATAGAGAACACAATTTAACCCACTTAAAATAAAAATAATAAAACTTTGCATATGAAATATTATAATTTTATCTTATTGAAAATTGTTGATTTATAAACGTGACTATATGTATCGATTTTATGAAAATAGCCTTGACCCATAAAATGAAAGACAGTTTAATACCCAGGCCATAAAGTCAAATGTGTTGACATAAGAAATGTCCAAACCTGTACAGAATTTTTATAAGAGTTTATTTGAGCCAAAACCAACAACATATGCCAGAAGCAGATCTCAAATGCTCCTGAGAGTAACAGTTTTGTAGCTTCTTTTATGCATTTGAAATTGAGGGAACACAAGGAAGGTTACATGGAGGTGAGAAAAAGCAAGGTGGTGATTGCATGACAGGATGGGTAACAAGATTATGGGCTCTCTTCCTCAATACCCTCTTCAAGCAGTGTTACTTCTGGCATTTCAAAGGTGCGTTGACCTGGATGCACAGGGACAATGGACAGGGCTGGCTTAAAACCTTTTACTAAAGAAGTCGTAGGCCTGGGGCATGACTGCCCATCATGATCTGACTGGTTAGGAATTTATGAGCCCATCACCCTGTGCAGTTACTGTCCGTAAAGTAGATCCTCCCCCCAACCCTTTTTTTTTCCTCCACAAATGCCTTTATAGACTTGAGGAAGGCAGCATAAATCTATGAAGCAACTTGTCTATATATTAGAAAAATTACTACTTTACCATTTGGTCATAAAGTTTTTTATACATTTTAGATTGAAGAGGTTCCAGGAGAGTTCACCCAGGATGATTTAGCAGAAGATGATGTCATGTTACTAGATGCTTGGGAACAGGTAACATTGTATTTTGTTCATAACAGGAGTATGTACTTAGAGTTGGGAGCTGACAGAACCTGCTTGGAGAAGTGGCAAGTCTAGTAATAAATGGACCTATGGGTTTAGGCTGGATTTAAAGAGACGCAACACAGTTTGGCAAAAAATAAGACTGATACATGTGTCAAGTTGATGTCTTAATGTAAAAATAATTCCACAGTTACCATCTTTGGCTATATAATTTTAGGCACTATTTTTCATTGATTTGTAAAATTCACTCACTCCTAACTTTTTCATACATTTATAATTCATTTAACTAATAAATGCATTAGTGAGTATAATAAATGGGTATGATGGGTACAATGCAACGGGGGAGACTGAAATATTCGGAATTTCTCTTGAAATTTGACAAGAAGTCATAGGAGACTATTCCCTTGGGAAAGAAACAGTCACAGAAGAGTTTTGAATCTGCATAGTAATGTATGTCACTACTATGTTTATTTTGGAGAAAATTAATGGTGATTTAACATGGCACATTTGAGAGTTGTTTTTTTAACCTCTAGTTACTATTGTCAATTAACAATAATAAAGGGGGAAAATAAATATGTTAGAAACTAAATGACATAGAACAATTATGAAACATTTACATATCTGAATTTGGCCTAATCTTAGAGTCAACCAAAGCTATTATTACTTATAGGTCTGCTGTTTACTGCTAAGTCATTCAGCTATATTACCCCTTAGCTTCTTGTTAACTAGACTTACTATGGTGGTGATCACTTCACAGTAGATACCATATTGAATCATTGTGCTATACAACTGAAACTAATACAATGTTATGTGCCAATTATACCTCATACTTTTTATGTACATGACCTTGATGTCATGGATTGTTCTATGCCCTGCAAGCCAATATTTCAGCCCTTTCAGTGTGAATTAGAACACAATCAAAAGTAATTTGACCAAAATTTCTCTGCCACCAAGCGACTTTAAAGTGATTTACATATAAGGTCACTAAGGAGAATTTTTTAGCATTGAAGTACCCAACCTACACATTTAAGAAGGAAAAGGATACATACAGAATATATAATTATATCAGTTTAAATAAAACCTCAGTATTTAAATACAAAAATTTATAGCACTTTCACCAAATTCTTAGAGGATATAGTACTATGGGAGAACACTACGCTTCAATCAGAGTTTCAACAACCTTTGATTTGTGGGGTGCCTGCAAACAAGCTGAGAGTTGTCCCCCGAGTATAATATGGAGATAATGATTGTCTTTCACACCCCAGGGGAGGGTGCAAAAAAAACAAACCAAAACCAAAACAGTCTATAAGTTGTTTCTGAGGAGGTTCACTTTATAAGCTAGACAATGCTATATAAACACAAAGTATCAGAACGTGAAATGCGGGGTGAGACTTGTCTGGATGTAAGGTTCTGTGTCTCCCAGTCCCAGCAGATGTTGGGTGAGTGGTTGAACTTCTCCACACTGCTGTGTCCGTAGTTCTAACACCTGGAAGTTTACATGAGCAATATATGGGATGAAGTTTGCCTGGGGCCCAGCACTGAGTTCATACTCCCCAAGCAGTATCTATTATTATTGTTTCATTTTTCAGATCTTTATTTGGATTGGCAAAGATGCCAATGAGGTTGAGAAGAAAGAATCTGTGAAGTCTGGTAAGCTAGATATCAGTTATCCTGAAAATTTTTAATTCACTTACATTTTTTGTTATAGAAATAGTAAAATCTCCATAACTGTTGTAACCTAGACTATTTTTTAATTCTTTTTGAATAATGCTGGGGTTTGGAGCACTTTTTTTTTTTGTTATTGAAACAAGAATAATTATGCCATAAGTATAGTTCCATAAAGTTTGGATTTTTTTTCAGGCAATGATAAAACTCTCATGGTACATTCTATAGTAGATGAGAGAAATCTATAAGTAGTTGTTCACATGAACAGTGCTGGACTACTTTGGGGCAAGGAGGGTTTAATTTATTACTTTCATTGGAAAAATTTCATTCTATAGTTACTTTAATCAAAACTAATTAAATTTATGTCTTTGCACTTCTTTTTAGCCAAAATGTACCTTGAGACAGACCCTTCTGGAAGAGACAAGAGGACGCCAATTATCATCATAAAACAGGGCTATGAACCACCCACGTTCACAGGCTGGTTTCTGGGCTGGGATTCCAGCAAGTGGTAAACTGATTTTTGTAGGAAAAAACAAACACCGTTTGGAGAATCAAAAGGGGGGTTTTTTTCTGTGACTTTAGAAGATTAACCTCAGCTATCTGGCTATTTTTTAAATGCCTTGTATTGGTTTGAAATTCTTTTTAAACTGGATTTTCTTATGTTAGTATTTTAAAATAACCTAAATTAGACTTTTATTATGGACCATTATTAGCTCTGCTTAAAACTGATCTCTGTCTTTTTATATGACCTTTTATAGGTGAAAAGCTATGCCAAGCTAGGGGAATTTGCCAGGAAATTTTATTATTCAGGAGCCGCTAGCCAAACTTGTTCTTTAACAAGCCGGAGAACACAGCCATGATGTTTCGATGGTTCTTCTCCTTCCTTTGTGTTGTGTTCAAAAGCGGAATATATTTGCAGTAAAGTTTATGTTATGATGGCTTTAAAAGTTTGTTTTCCTTCTTTAGCTAATGTGACTTTGATGCCATTGACTCCTTAGTGTCATTTTCTAAGAGAAACTTCACCTTTGTGCCTCTTAAAAAGCCTTTAATAGCACAGCTCTTTCATGACAAAAGGATTTATATTCTTATCCACTTAGAGATATGTATATTTGACATATATTTGACATATTTGAATGTTTAATATCACAAAAAAATACAAAAAAATTCACTAATGCTTTCATCATTAAAGTGCATCTTTTTGAAGAGGTTTTTTGTTGTGACATTTTATTCAAATGTGATGTGAGTTACTCAGATGATTAATTTTAAGGTTAAATCCTTTCATGCATAAATAAACATAAATGTCAAAGTCAGACAGCCTTTCCATGGTTATATAATAAAAAATTTTAATATCATATAGTACATATGAAACCTGAGTCCTGTTAAAATATAAACTGAGGTATATTAAAAGTTTTCAAAGTTTATTTGACCAAAAATCAGTTGAAACCAGGCAATGCCAAACTAGCAGGAACCCAAGGCAAGACATTTATAGATAAAGTGGGAAGCCAAGAAAAGAAACCACTGATGGGCTATAGCCTAAAGCCTATTTAGTTGTTCATGACTGGTTGTCCTTAGAGTTTGATTACAATCTTGAGGCATTTACAGGCTTAGATTTTGGTTTGCTAATGCAGGACTCTGCAGCATCACGACACCTCAGTCTAGTGGCCTCCTTAATTAATTTAACAGCCCCAGAAAACAGGAGATGGGGCAGAAGATGGAGCTCCGGTAAAGCAGAAACCAACTTGGGCAGTAGGTCAGGGCTGAGCTGGGTGAGGAGGGGAAGGTGCCTTCCCATGGAATGGGGAATCTGAGCTGGGAGTGATCTAGGGAATTCTCACCTCCCTTCGGGAAATTGAAGGGCCTATGTTTTTCAGACTACGTCCTGGCATGGGGAAGGGGGCCCAGCTCCACTGTGGCCTAAGTGTGAATGATCGTGTGGGGCCAGAGGGCTTCTGTGGTTCGTAAGGGCAGCAGTGAGAAGCTACCCTTCCAAGGACTACTCATTCATTCAATAAATATTTACCAGGCATCTACCTGGCAACAGGTGCTATTCTAGGTACTTTGGATTCGATGTGAATGAAACAGATGAAATCCCCATTGTCATAAACTTTATGTTCCAGAAAGGAGGCTAACAAAAAATCAATAAATACATGCGGTATAAAATATTAAAACTTCTGTGGAGGAAAAAATACAGGGAAAGGAAACACATTGCTAGGTGAAGAAGGAGACAAAGTGCAATATTAATAGGGTGGTTAGGAAGGCCTCGTTAAGCAGGTAATCAGATAATTGGCAGGCGGGGGTTGGGGGCGGGGGGAGTGAACCTTGCGATCCCACCCAGGTGGAAGGAATACCAAGTACAAAGAGGCGGATTTCATGGCGGGAGCACCGGGCGCGCGCCCTGGGCCCCGACTTCTGAAGGCATGTGTTTTTATTTTCCCTGTCTCTTTTTTCTTCCTTTTAAAGGGGCCCAATATTTTCTTCTGTGCCCGGGGCCCCAACCGACCTTAATCTGCCTCTGCAAGTACAAAGGTTCAGAAGTGGGAGTGTGCTTGATGTAATGGGGTTGAAGCCTAAAGGAGCAGGGAGATTCTTCAGGGCTCTCGCCTACTGTCCTCACCATACTAGATTAAAAATAAAATCGTCTTAGGATAAACTGCGTTTGAAGCCCAGGCTGCGAAAAGATGGCTTTCCCAAATCCGAAACCCAAGTACTCAGTAATGTTGACACCTGAGGACACGGCCACGTCTTTAGCAAAATCAATACGGGGAGGACGTAGCTATTGAGTAGCATCGTTCTGCTGAAACAGAGGGTGGTCACCAAAGTTATGAGCGAGTGCAGCTGCTGTATCAGGAAGACTTAGGAAACCTACCGAAGGGCAGTTGGTGGGGAGAAGGGTGAAAGAAAGTATGTAAAAGTTTCCTAGAAAAGGGGAGCTAAGGAGTTGCTGTTTTAATTTCACACACAAAGCTGATATGTCTTGAAGAAACACCCAAATCACATGTAAAATCAGTATGGCAGGAAGGGGAAGCAGTCTACGTTTTTAAAAAATTATATTTTATTTTTTATGCTATTACAGTTGTCCCCACTTTTCTCCCTTTGCCCACCTCTACCTGGCTTTCCCCCACCCCAACTCAGGCAATCCCCACACAGTTGTCCATGTCCTTGGCTAATCTCTTGGCCTTCTTTCAGCCAGTCCCCACTCCAACCCCTCTGACAGCTGGCAGTCTCTTCCATGCATCCATGCCTCTGATTGTATTTTGTTTGTTTGTTTTGTTCATTAGATTCCACATATAAGTGAGATCACATGGTATTTGTCTTTCACTGACTGGCTTATTTCACTTAGCGTAATGGACCCCAGGTCCATCCGTGCTGTCCCAAAATGTAAGGGTTCCTTCTTTACTGTTGTGTACTATTCCATTGTGTAAATGTACCATGGCTTTTTTATCCACTCATTTACTGATGGGCACTTGGTGGATTATAGATGGGCCATTGTTCTATGAGAGCGTGTAGTCTTAAAACTCAAGCTGCATGTAAACCTGCATAGAAATTAGTCTTTTGGATTTGAAGTGTGGTTTCATACAACCAATTAACAAATATAAAAGTTTCATAATAAAACTTACTTTTTTTTGGATAGAACTAATGCTTATTCATTTTTAATACAAAACATTAAATTTCTCTCCCTGACTGGTGTGGTTCAGTTGGTTGGGCGTTGTCCTGCAAAGCAAGGCCTCCTGTTCAATCCCTGGTGTCACCTGTTCGATCCACCTGGCTGGGTGTCAGCTTCGGTCCCTGGTCTAGGTGCATGAGAGAGGCAACTGATTAATGTTTCTCTCTTACATCGATGTTTCTCACCCTCTCTTTCTCTCATCCTTTCCCTCTCTCTAAAAATAACTAAATAAAATCTTTAAAAAAAATTAGACTTCTCTCTTCCTTGGATTTTCCTCAAAGATTTTCAGGATGAAAAAAACAAAGCAAATATTGATATATTGAGTCTTCAGCTATGAGTGCTTTACAGAACTTTCCTTGCTTCAAATAAGGTAGTATGCTCATTTTTGCATGAAATTTGTGGATAGAAAACAACAGAATTTAGTGAATCCAGGAAAACCATCAGAAATAAGTATTCTAGCCAGAAGTATATATCTCAGGAATTTCAAATAAGCAATCAGATTATGGTATTAAGTTTGAGCAAAAAAAAAAAAAATGAAAGAAGAAACCTAAATGAGCTATTCTATTGTCTTAGCTATTGTTTGTTTGTTTTGTTTTGCAAGATCATTAATGAGAATTGACTTCAAAATAACATATATTAGGCAGGGTATTCAGAGGGATAAAATAAACATACTTTTTTTTTAAGGCACTTAACGTATTCACTGAGAGAAAATATTCTGAGCCACAAAACAAATTTCAGTAAATTTAAAGCATTGAAATTAATACAAACTATGTTCTCCAACCACAATGGATTAAACAAGAAATTGATAGTAGAGATATCTGGCTAATCCCCAAATATTTGGATAAAAGGAGAAATCACAAGGGAAATTAGAAAATATTTTTATCTCAATGAAAATTAAAAAAAGCCTACCAAAATGTGTGGGAAATGGTAAACTTAACCCTTAACAAGAAATTTATAGCTTTAAATCCTAACACAGACAAATAGAAAGACCTCAAGTCAGTAATCCTAATTTTTAACCTTAAGAAACTGTAGGATGAGCAAATTAAATCAAGAAAACAGAGAGAAACAGGGCAATGATTAATACAGACTAATACAAAAAAGGGGGGAAAAAAACATAAATTACTCATACCAGGAATAAAATAAAGTTATCATCACAGAACCTATGGACACTAAAAATAAAACATAATTTCATGCTTATACATTTGGCATTTTTGGTATTGATAGAATAGGAAAATTTATTGGGACACAAACTACTAAAGATAATTCAGGATAACTTAATAGATAACCTAAGTAGCAATGGACACACATATTAAATAAATTGAATTCACCGATAAATACCTGAAAGAAAAGTCTAGGCCTAATTGAGCCTTAGTGGTGACTTCTATCAAACATTTAAGCAATAAAACCAATTCTATACAGTCTCTTCCGGATAATAGAAGATGAGAGAAAATTTCTCGATTCATGTATGAGGCCAGTATTACTCTGACCAAAATGAAACTAAAGATTGTAAGAACAGAAAACTATTGTAGATAGCAGTATTACTCAAAACACTGAAGTAAAAATCTTAAAACTTTATCAAATCGAATCCAACACTACATAAAAATTAAGGGGGGTTATCCCAGGAATTCATTTTAACATTTAAAAATTGATCAAGAAATCTCCTTATTAACAGTCTAAAATGGAAAACCATATGAACATCAACAACGTTCATAACAAAACTCACAGATAAACCCGGACTAAAACGGAAATTCCTTGATCTTAAAAGAGATACACACGAAAAATACTGCTGACATAGTAAAGAAAAGACCAAATTGTTGCCACTAAAATCTGGAGCAAGAAAAATGTTTGTTCTCATCTCTTCCATATTTTACTGAAGGTCCTAGCAAGTCCATTGAGGCAAGGTTTCTCATCTTGGCACTGTTGACATTTTGACGTCTTCGTTTGCTCTATGCAATACTTAATAGCATCTCTGGCCTCTGCTCGCAAAATACCAGTAGCATGCTTCTCTCCTTAATGCCCTCGTCCAGTTGTAACAATCAAAACTGTCCCCAGACATTTCCGAATGTCCCTGAGGGGGGAGGGGAGCAAACCTGCCGCCTGTGGCGAACCACTTCAGTAAGGTGCGAGAGAGAGCTAAAAGGCTGGAAAATTGGAAAAGAAGAAGTACCTACTCTTGGTGGAAGTGATCTGGTCATTAACAGTCTTTGAATGCTCCCAGGTGATTATAATATGCAGCAAGGCTGGAGACTTAATATAGCGCGTTGCAAATCAAATACAGCTCTCTCCGGCTCAAGATGCCCCCTCTCTTCATCAGCCAGGGTCCTTCTTATCCAGGCATCCCTTGTTTTATTGAGCTTCACTTCATTGCGCTTCACAGGTGTTTCATTTTTTTTTTTTTGCAAACTAAAAGCAAGACCCTTCACAAGCAAAAAGATTACGACTCGTTTTATCATGATATTTGCTTTACTGCCGTGATCTGGAATCAAACCTGCCATGTCTCTGAGGTATGTCTGTATCACAGCTGACCCTTGCAAAATGTGAGGATTATGGGTGCCAAAACCAGCACCACACCTGCCTCCTCCGCAAGTATTTTTGATACGAGTTTGGGAATCTGCAGTTGGGAATGTGAAAATACCGTTTTCTGTATGCAGTCTGTTGAATCCACTAATGTGAAACCTGTGGATACTAAGGCCTGAATGTATTGGAATATTTATGGGCAAGGGGGTAGAATCCATGTATAATGGACCCACGTAGTTCAAACCTGTGTTGTTCAAGGGTCAACTGTATTTTCATATACAGGCATCGCAAAAGCTCTCTTTCAGACACAGTAGTTGATACCTGGCAAATCATCCCTTTCACTTAAAAGCCCTGTGTGTGCCTTACCCTGGCCTCAAATAAAATCTGAGGCAGTGAATAGTCTGTTAAAAAAAAAAATCTACAAATCGACAGCACAAGATTTATTTTCTGTTCTCTCTAGAAATAGATTTTTATTTTAAAGCATTAAGGATGGAAGTTGTCTATTTGTATATCTTGTCAAGTTCTTTAAAACAATGTTTTGCCTGATTAAAACAAAAATTGATAAATTTAAAAAAACAAACCTTCAGAGATGTGCACATCCAAACAGCATAGTAGAAGGCACTCTTTGTCCAAGTGAATGAAGGGAGACTTTGCTAGTTCCTGAAAGCGCGGAGAAATAGTCATATTTACTTTTATAACTGTAGTGTTTCTAGGCAGGTTAGGTGTGGCTGTGTTCCTAGACTGGAAGTATTTTATACTGTTTTCTAATTTTGAAGTTCAACAGAGTGCAATCATGTTCACTTTATCATATATTTGCTACATGCCAGGGTATCCTGACATCATGTAAATTCTGACATATATGTTTATGTATATATCCTGGTGTATGTGCTAGTGCTGGTGAAATAGTAGAGAGCAGGTAACTGAGGGTACCCTGCCCTCATGGAGCTATGTTCAATGCGTGGAGACAGAAAAGAAGAAAATACACAAATACATATTCTGCCATAGAGCAGTAGGTGTTATGAGGATAAATAAGGCCAGAGAGGAATAGGAATTGTAAAATGAAGGGTCCTATTTTAGATAGGGAAGGTCCCTCCAAGGTGACATTTGAACAGAGACCTGAAAAAAAATGAGGGGATGAGCCTGTGATGGTTAACATCACGGGTAACCTTGACTAGACCATAGGATGCCCAGGTACCTGGGTAAACAGTATACTACCTGCGCCTGTCTGTGGAGGTGTTTCTGAAAGAGATCAGCCCTCGAATGGGTGGGCTTCATCCAATCTATGAAGGGCCTGAATAGGGCACAAAGGTAAAAAGAGGCTGAACTGGCTCATCTCAGCCTAACCGCTTCAGCTGAGATGTTGGCCAGGATCCTCTTGGACTGCGACTTACCATTGGCTCTACCGAGTCCCCGGCCTTCGGACTCGGACTGGCTGAGTCGGCCAGCTGTCCCGAGCCTCCGGCTCGCAGGCAGCGCGTTGTGGGACTCCACAGCCTCCGTAGCCACGTGAGCCAGTTTCTTGGAAGAAGTCTCATTCCATAAACACACACGGCCTACTAGTTTTCTTCGGAGAACCGTGGCTGATGACTAGGACGGAGCTCTGGCCATATCTCTGGGTGGGGACCAGCAGAGCCTTTCACACAAAGTGGTAAGAAGCTGCCTGGCTTTTTCAAGGACTTGTGAGAAAACGGCCTGGTTAGAGTAATTGAAAGAGATGGAGAAAGGTGGGCAATGAGGTCATAAAAGCTGTAGAGGTATAGATCAGTGGAATTTTCATTTTCCCTCTAGGTGAAATATGGTGCAGTGACCTGAATTGTCTCACATTTTGAAAGGCTCATTCTCGCTGCCGAGTCGAGGAGAGGCTGCAGGGTCGCCAGCCGAACAGGAGAGGCCGGTTAGGAGGCTTTGATTATTCCCGGGCAGAGCCGATGGTGGCGGTGAAGAGGGACCCGGTTCTGATATATTCTGCATGTGAAGCCAGTAGGGGTAATGGATTTGACAAAGGGTGTGAGAAAACGAGCGAAATCGAGTACCACAGGAGCTGCCATTTACTGAGCTTGGAAACGTTGTGTGAGGAGAGGGTTTGACGGGGAAACAGGAATTAATCGTTTTTGTGATGCTTATCCTATTGGACCATCGGATGAAGTTGTTAAATAGGCTGTTCAAGTCCAATTGAGAATCGATGGCCAGGAACGTATATTTGCTATGAGTTAGTGTATAGATACACTTAAAGACATAAGGGTGGATGTGATGATCTACCCAGAGTGGATAAAGAAGACGTCTGAAAGGATAACTGAGTCCTGAGATGTCTTGTCACGTGTAGGTCTAGGAGGCGAAGAGGAGCTGGAGAAAGGGGTGAGAAAAAAATCCCAGTGAGGCAAGAAAAAAAATGGAGGGAGTCCATGAGAGAATGCTTTACAGAGGTCGTTGACCTCTTCAGTCATAAACATGTGAAGTGTAACGAAACAACCATATGTGCCTTTCTGATAACTTTCTAATATAACTAAATATTCTTGTCACTCTTCTGGTGGATGCTTATGGGGTATTTATCACCAAATTGTGCATTACCTAAAGTAGTGATATTTAACCAGGGCCAATGTAGCTCCTCAGGGAACATTTGACAACAATACCTGACGACATGTTTTGTTGTCACAGCTGGGGGATATTTAGTGTTACTGGTATCTAGTGAGTAGAGCCCAGGGATGCTGCTAAATATCCTACAGTGCCCAGGAGAGCACTGAGCGACAAAGGGCTATCCTGTCCCAGGTGTCCATAGGGCCAAGGCTGAGAATCCCTAACCTATAGTAACCACATTTCAAAAAGAAAATAAAGCAGTGTACTACCACTGAGAAATTTTTAAAGAACAAACTAATATAAGATAATACCACATGATAAGGCAGCCGCTTCATTTTTTTATACAATGTTTCATGAAAAAAACAAATAAGATCTCTGAATTAATAACTAAACTTGCCATATTCTTAGCATCACAAAATAGAAACTCTATACATCAGACCTATTATTTAACAGGTATAAAAAGATAGGTACAGGTATGTGTATTAGGTAATGTTTTTAAAAAATTTTTAAACACTATAATTTTGATATTCTGTATTTACAATTGATATTGTTGAATCTTGGTACATTCATTTCCTATTTCTACTATAACAAATTTTTCCAACTTTGGTGGCTTAAAACAAAATAAATATCTGTCTTTTAGTTCTGGAGCCCTGAAGTCTAAAATGATCCACGGAGTTGCTTGCATTCCTTCCGGAGGCCCCAGGGGCAGAAGCCTTTTCCTGCCTTTCCCAGCTCCTGCTGGCCTTCTAAAATCCCTTGGCCTGTGGTCATGTCCCCCATCTTTAAAGCTAGCTCTGAGGCACCTTCAGAAACCTCTTTCCCTATCTAAGCTGCTGTGCGACCTTCAGCAGTGTCCCCTCCTCTGCCTCCAACTTTCCTGCCTCCCTCCTTCCCTTATAAGGATGCTTGTCATTATTTTGGGCTCATCTGGATAATCCTGGATAACCTCCCCATCTCAAGATCCTTAATTAAATCATATCTACAATGTCCTTTTGCCATGTAGGGTAATATATTCACAGGGTCCAGACAGGATGTGGTCAGAGAGGTTACTATTCTATCTACCGCCCTGGATGAAAGTGTATACAAAGAAACCAGTATTCTAGTTGGTTGGCATATTGGGTAAAACCGATAACCTGAGAAGCAAATAGACATTCCCATTCTCTTTCGTCAATTCCACCTTCAGCCTAGACCCTTATTTTTCAAATTAAAAAGGTATATAATCGTAACTGGGGGGAAATCTAGTCAGCACTGCATCTCTGTTCTAATCTTTGCAAAATTGTCAATCTTGTCCAACCTGACACTCTTATAAACAGAGGCAGAAAGAAATTTCTTATACTGGGCTCACATAAGGCAGCTGCTGTCTGCACAAGTACAATAACACTATTTGAAAAACAAAAGTATAGGTGGGACAGTTAAGGAGATAAGGGACTGGGGAGGCTATATCATTTGAGTTTAACCAAAACTGAAATATTTTGAACAACTAGAGATCTAAGTTTTTTTAATCCTCACCGGAAGATATGTTTATTGATTTTTAGAGATCTAGGAAGTAGAGGAGGGGGAGAGAGATCACTTGCCTCCCTTACACCCCCTGATTAAGAATTGAGCCTCCAACCTAGGTATGCCCCCTGACCCAGGATCAAACCCTCAACTTTGTGGTGCATAGGATGACATTCTATCCAACCAAGCTACCCAGCCAGGGCACCAAAAGTCTAATCTAATAAAATAATTCAGAGCCTTGGTTTTTGAAAGTGGCATTTTCCTGTTCTCAGCCACAGGATACCTGTGAATTTTATGTATTTGAAGATCCAGCAGGGACATTGCTAGGTTGATAATATTCTCAGTGGGCCGTCAGTGAGGTGAGGCAGCAGGCTTCTAATGACACATAATATTCAACCCAGGTTTGAATGAAAAGAAGCATTGTGTGAGGTTTTTTGACTTCTGAATATAAAAGTGCTTCTAAAAAGGTCATATTTTATAAGGTCAAGTATTATTTTACAGGAACTTTTATCGAGGGCACCAGAGATAACATCTTTTTTTATAACCCTTGAATCTGCTCATTTGAGTCTCCATTTTATTCTTCTGTTGTAATGTTTCTGGCCCCAAGAGGTCGTCAGTGACTGAAAGCAGAGAATTTGCATAATGCCTAACTGTCCCTGTGGAATCCACATAACCCCTTCTTTGTATTTCCATGATGATATTCCTTAAGAGAAGAGGTCACTGCCGGACACAGTGTATTTCTCAAGGAATTTCACAGGTGACACATAGAGGAAATTTTTCCACATTCTAGTATCCAAACTAGCACAAGCTCAGAAGGATGTGTAGGCAAAAATAGTCACCGAATAATGAATACCCAATTTTAATAAAAAAGAGTTAATAACAAAAAGTATGGAAATTATGTTCTATTTTCTTATAAAGATTACAGCTACCCTGTAGTTTGTGAAAATATTCTATGATTCTAAAATTTCCAGCTCTATGGGTTATTTAAAAATGTACTTTGTACTTGTTGGCTTTTAAGGTAATTATTAAGTGAGGTCAAAAAGGAAAGGGTATAATTTTCTTTAATTTTCTAGGCATGTTTCCCCCCCTAGAAAGTAATCCGCACAGTCTTGGCAGAACCAGCTCCTCTCCTGGGCATCTCTGTGGTGAAACCTAAGAGCCAAATACAAGGGACAGATCACTGATGCTGTTGGACTTCCTTCGCTTTGTCTGAAAGCATCGTGGTCGACTGCAATAACAGTGCAATACTAAAGAACACTGTGTGGTGTCTTCTAAAAATTTTTTTTATTAATTAACTTTAGAGAGAAAGAAAGGTGGTTGGAGAGAGAGAGAGACATTGATTTGTTGTTCCACTGACTTAGGCATTCTTTGGTTAATTCTTGCCTGTGCCCTGACAGGGGATCGAGCCTACAACCTTAGCATAGCAGGATGACAATCTAACCAACTGAGCTACCTAGCCAGGGCCTTGTGTGCTATCTTGGTAGGTCCTTAAATTAAAAGACCTTCTGAAGAATCCTGGCTCCACCATTACTAATTGGGCCAGGTATATTAGGTAAATCACTTAATTACTTTTCAACTTCAGTTTCCTCTATTGGTTAAAAATGCATCTGCCCACCTTACAATCCAAGCATTAACTGGCTTTCACTGGTTAGTGTGGGTTCTGGGGAAAACCCAACATAGCTGCTGGCGATTACGTCAAGTGGGAAGAGAAGGAGGAGACTGCTTAGGATGGACAGATTATGAAGACAAGACTGCCTGAGCAAAAGCAAAATAAACAGATATGTCAGAAATGGATATGCTGAAGAAGGAAGTTAAGAGCCTAATTGAAACTTTGGGGTGTGGTGTGGAAATGGGGATATTGGGAGAAGCCCAAGGATCAAGTAGAATAAGTAAAACAGTAATGGTGGTGAGGGTGGCATGATAGTGAAGAAAACTGAATGCCAGGAGCTATTACTGGCTTGAAGTGCGTTGTCTTCAATGAGATTTGTTATGTATGCAGAGGTGAGAGGGAAAAAATGAACAACACCTGTGCAGAAGGTAGGGAAAGTCCCTTCTTTTGGAAGGGGGAAAAAAGCCCCTCTTATAAGAATAGTAACCATTTTCCGTGCTCACTCACCTTTTGCTTTAGCACATAGAGCCTCCCACCATCAAACACATCAGTAAATTTTGATTTTATTGAACACTTCAGAAAGGACATGTAGAAGTTTAGAGAGGTATTCCCTCTAGCTCTGAAAAAACCTGAAGGACTAGGAACAATTTTTAAAAAGCGGAATGCATTGCAAATAAAAATATTTTTATTGATTAGTGACTTGGTGCTGATAAACAGTCTGGATATTCCAGAGATATGAAACCTAGCTTGAAAATATGTAATTTTTTATATGTAATTTAGGAGCTAAAATATTGTTTCTAAATATGTGTGCTATTTCCCCCAAAGTAATGTCAAAAAAAGAAAAAAAAAACAGCCAAGGGAAGAACAAATTATATTAACGTAATATCTGTTAGCCATTCTTTCCTTTTTCCTTTTAGTACTGTAACAGAAACCCAGCTGTGTGACTTAGTAGGTCACATTCTCTGTGTCCCTGGCAGCGAGGTGTGGTCATCTGACTGAATTCTGGCAAAAGGTCTTTGAGTTGTAAGGACAGGTATCTAATCTCCTCTTGTAAAAGGAAACTCTTAGTCCTTCCCTTTTCTATTCCCTTTTCTACTCGCTAAGAAATGGTGAGAGCTCCAGTGGCCTCCTTGGACCACGGGAAGGAAACCTCTTGTACCAGCAGGTGGCGTTGCTTCCCTACTATCACTGGGTCCGTCTATTTAATGACCAATAGATAAAAAGAAAGACCTTTCCATCTTATTGGACCCTCTGTATTTTGGAGTCTCTTTTTAGAGCAGTTCAGCCTGTACCCTAATTAATATAAAAACTGGTAATCAGAAGTGGAGTTTTACACAAAAATGTTCTAACACATGGCCCTGCCTTAATGTGAAGAGTAAATAGATATTTGGGGCTGGGGAGCCAACAATCCTTTTTATGGTAAAACACTCAAATATAACTGTTACAGTGGTAACTAAGAAGGCAGGACAGACCCAACCTGTTCCTTCTAGAAAGGGGTTAGGAAAATTCAGACTATGAATGCGTACTGGCTGTTTCTGGAAGCTTTTAGCAATGCCCTCCAAGAGAGATGAAGTCAGACAAGAATGAATCAGTTCAAAGCAGAGATGAAAGGAGTTATAACTCTGCTGTATTCTCAGCAGGTGGCCTTTAATCTAAATTGACTAAGGATTAGTAACTGGAAAAGCCAACTGTTTTCTGTAAACAAAATGACAGTAGATAAAATTGTTACTCAGGACAGTTTCACTGTCAGTACAGTTTGCTCAAGAGCCTTCGCTTAAGTACGCCCAATCAGGCATGTGAGCCAAACTAAAATCGGAGTAAGCGTGTTGTTTTCTAATTCAAGGGAGAGAGGGCTGATAGCATTGTCATTTATATCCAGATACCGCCTTTGGCTGTGGTTTGTTTCATATACAACTACCCGGAACCAAATAGACAAAGAATCAACTATGTTTTTGAGCAAACTGTATTGTTAAAAATCTCGGAAGTCTCGTCTATGTAAGTTTTGTGTTTGTTCAACCATAAAGCACCTCCTGAGATCCTGACCCAGCAGTAGCAGAGAGTTGAGAAAATGTGAGCTGCATTCAGCTCAAATCTTAGAACTGGTCCCTCATCCCTTCTAAAGCAGAAATGAAGGGATGCTCTCCAACATGCATAGTAGATGTGTCTCAGGGGATCATGGACAGAGAAGAACTTCCCAAAGGACAAAGCCAGGAGCAACCAAAAGCACAATGGGAAAGGGGAGTTCCCCAAAAAGCAGAGACAAGATTTCATCAAGAAACTCCATTGCTAGTGAGGGGAGTCCTTGCAATTTCTGCCCAGCAAGATTTCAGTTTTGCTATCCACAAGTGGTTCTCTTTGTTTCCCATTCTTCTCCTTCCCAAGTACAAATTTTTATTACAGTTATCCTGGCTCTGTTCCTCCACTGTATTTTAGTGTATTTGCGTGTTTGTGTGAGGGAGCTTGGGAGATGGGGAAAGGGACATGAAATTATCTGCAGTTTCTTTGCCACAGAACCAGAAGGAGCCTCATAAGGACTCATGGAAAGAACTTTGCATCATGTAGAGATTCTAGATTTTGAGCTAAACTGGATTAGACTCTACATTGTTCACTCTTGAAAAAGAGATGTGTCCTTCAGGAAAGAAATGAGATCACTGAGTTATCATACAATTAGGTTATGGTAGAAGCTGCTAACTGTCCCCTAGTAACTTGATACCCCTAAATTCCTTTGAATCATAGAACCATTTTATCAAATCTGTGGTTGTCCAAGTGGAACTGAAGTTTCTCAGCCTCACTTGGAGCTGATTATGACCACATGAGTCAGTACTGACATTCACCTAATAGGGTATTTATCTAAAAGGGAATCTTTCTGCTACAGCAGCTTAACTTGTTCACCAAGAAAGGTAGCATTTCCCCTGCATTCAGAAGAATGATATAAGAAGTCATTTAACTATTTCTGGGATAATAATGGAGTGCAAAGTAATAAAAGACATTGTAAGTATGTTATAAAGCAAGCTGAATATTATATTTGTTTAAGGCTTGTGAGGAGGAAATGGTTAAGGAATACTTTTTCAAAAAATTAGTAAAGAGCAAGGTTAGTGGGTTAACGCTCATTGTATTTGACTATGTTTCTAGTTCACCTACTGGCGTTTCTCATCTCCAACTCCTAGGCATATAGCAGGGCCTCAGTTAATGTTTATTGAATGGCAGTCTCAAAAATGAGATAGATGGCAAGATAATAAGGAAGAATGTTATGGGAACCTAAAGTGGTTATTTAGTTGGGTTACAGAATGTTTTAACGAGCCCCCAAAAGGATAGTGAATAAAACACAACTATATAATTTCTGAATACATCATAGCAAAGACGTATGGACTCAGAAGGTATGAAGAAAAACATGATACAATTAACTACATGAAAATATAAGACATACATAGTACCAAAAACCAATAAGAAAGTTAGAAATTAATGTGTAATATATATCACCAACATTATAGTTACATAAATAGTAATTTCTTGTATTGAAAAGGAACTCCTGCAAATCAATAGTCAACAAGCCAATAGAAAAATTTTCAAGGGACATGAAGAGACAGTTCACAGAAAAGAATGAAAATGACCAATAAATATTGAAAAGATATTCTGTGACACTCATAATTTAATAAATTCAAAATAAAATACAACCGTATTTTTGTCTCTCTACTAAATTGGCAAATGTTAAAATATCAAAATGATACTGGTTGTCAGTATAGGAAAACTTGTGCACAAATATACTGTAAATGGGTGTACAAATTAGACAAAACTTTTTATCTATAACAAAATATTATTTTTATAAAGAAAAAATGCCCGAAACATTAAATGTTTATCAAATATGCACTAATCTAAAATCAAAGACATTAGATTGGATACTTATGGAAGAGAGAGGGATGTATTTGCTCTCAAGCAAGCTAATATGTTGACATCCCTTCAAACTGATCTTTTACCATATTTTTCTAATATTTAATGAAAGGCAAGGGAAAGTGATGGACACAGATCTATTAGCAGAAATCAGTCTCATTTCTCCTCTCTGACCCCAAAAGTACATGGTCTCCTCAGCCCATCAGGGTCCTGCCTTAGCGAGCCACTTAGAGATCACCTGTAAGGCCATCTATTCAAGCATAATTCCTAGCATTCTCATCTCCTCAAATACTTTTTTTACGCACTTATTTCTAACAGTCCTGGTAAAAAGAATTGCTTTCACATTGTGTTTTTGTCTCGTTTGATCTCAAGCAATGTTTAGGAATTCACTATAGACTTAAACATTAAGCATCTGTCCACCTGGCTTATTGCAGTCATGCATACCAGTCATTTTACAAAACTAAACATTATAATGTATATTGTTATGCAGAGAAACCAGCCCTTCTACCAAAATTAATAAGTTAAGATTTATTCGGAATTAAATTTTTTTTTAAAAACCTAATAGTTACTTTAAGCCTAACGCATTTGAACTGGGTTTGAATTTCAAAGTCTGCATATGCCCTGCATATGTAGAATGACCATTCATTTCAGCTTGCTGTTGTCCCTGGGTAAGACAAACAACCCAAGACAGAGAATACAAAGTCTTATAAGTGCATTTCACGAAGAATGATATTAAAAAGCCATTAAACCTAGAAAACATGGTTCAACCTTAGTATTCATTAGGGAATGGTTAATATCAAATATTTTACTTGGCAATGCCAAGTGAAAAAACTGGTGAGGACGCACTGCAATCAGAACTTGCATCCACTACTGGCAAAAGTATGAAATGATACATTGGTTTGAAATGTATTAAAATGAACACACACAAGCCTTATGACCCAGAAGTCCCACTTTATGGTGCAGTACCCAACAGAAATGCATACAAAAGTGCATCAAAGGATACGCTGAATCCTTAAGTGATAAATTTCTTTTTTGCATTGGCAAAGAGTTGAAGATACTGATTAGCAATTTCCTTGCATAATGCAATCATTGGAAGACAAATCAAAGGTATTGTTTTCCCTTGTGTATTGCGGCCCCTGGTCCAGGCTTTCTTTTCTGGTGATGTGAAAAGCAGCCTGCCCTTATTGGACAACATCAGCCCCCGGCTAAGGTGTCATTTTCAGTTTGTAATTGACTGATACTTACATGCATTTTATTAGGTCTCCAACTCTTTAGAGTAAAGATTTCTAATATATTTTTTCCTAATCCAAGAATAAGAATTCAGTAGTATAAAGTTTTCTGTTTCCTGTGAAAATTGGGTCTTTTAATTTAGTTAACATGAAAAAGTCCGTCTTACATAGAGGAATTATTTTTAACGTTATAATATAAACAACACCTTTATTTAAAGTGCTTGATCATGTAATGCATTTCCATTATTTCTGCACTGATTGCAAACAGTAGTGAATTAAAATCTTATTCCTACAAATTTCCTGACTCAGTCTAACTCTAATAATTCCTTAATTAACATTAATGTTATGTTATACAAATCATTCTAATTCCAAATCCTAGGTAAACAAGTAAACAAGAACGAGCTAATTTCTGTTGTCTTAATTATCTGACATGGGCATTAGCTTGTGGCAGATCTAGAGCTGGAATGTATTTTGTCAGATCTTTCCCCCCAGGGGACTGGCTGGATTGGCGTGAGAATGACAGGGGGTGGGCCTTAACTCCTTAGAATGCTCAGAGGAAGAGATGAATGCGGACAAGTTTTCATGGAGCATTGGCCCACCAAAAATGCTCTGGTGGTTGAAATTTCTCCTGATCCATTCCCTTTTCCAATGAACTGGAAACAGCAGCTGAGAATGGAGTCCTCGGTATCACAGTGTCTCCTGGAAAACAGTCTCGCTCCACATTTTAGGTTTCTGGTAGGCAGAACGGAGCTCATGGCAGATTGAGTTCAGGGGTGGAACAGGGCAGGTAGGCAGCTGAAGCCAGGTTGGCTGTCTGCGTCGTTTCAGAGGGGCCTGGTGCTTGGAAGGAGTGATTGTGAGGAAAGGAGAGTCTGAGACTCACCTGTTGGTTTCTAGCTCAGTGCCACTCCCTGCCTTTCGCCTGCGAGGAGTCCCCGCGGTATTTATATCTATCCTTTCATTTCTCTTAGATAAATTGCCCCAACAGAACTGATGAAATATGAGAAACAGAAATTGTAATTGCTATGGCGTATAAAGTGGGTGGAGCTGTTGTATTTTTTTAATTCAATGGGTTGAATGAGCCTAAGCACCGCCTTGCATATGCTTTTTGAGAGCACATTTGATCAATTTGTCTCTGGATTGAATCCACTTCTCCGTGGATGGTAAATAGTGGGCAGGTAAATGCAGACTTGGCTGATTTGAAACACCACTTTTAAAAATTAGAAGCCATAAGTTAGGTAGCTAGACCTGCCTGTGGAGTCAGAAGATTCTGTGAATTGGTGATGCCAGCAGTGGAGGTGAGAGGTGTGCTAGAGATCATGTGCATTTTGGTGTAGATAATAGCACCACCATGATAGCATTGTATTGATAAAAGAGATAAAATTCAAAATGTGTCTATGGCCATGCAGGGGAAGGAATTGGCTTAACTTCTCCATTGTACTGCTACTTAACCTAGAGAAAGATATCACAATTATCATAATACAAATCACTGTCCCTACTCTGAACCACATTTAATGTATTGGTAGAGCCACGGTGACTGGCTATGGTAACAAATCCTGGCCATAGGCTGCGCCATGAAACATATAGTCCCTCACTTTGCACAGAGAGTTTTACGTAGGACCTTGGGGCTTTTAGCTACGTAGACTGCTGCATGTAGGTATTGAGGGCTCGCAATGGCCTCGCTCATTCAGTGTCAAACAAAATCAACAGAAGCAAAGTTCTCAGAGCATGTTGGGGGCTCACCTATTACTTTCTAGTAAATTGGCTGTTGGGGTTCCAGAGAGTTCCACAATATGGCTGTTGTTCTGCTGTTGTTGCTGCTTTTGGGGGTGCCGATTTACAGTATATGGTGCACGTATAATGCTAAAATCCTCGGGTTATGGTGCAAAAGAAAGAGGGGTTTCTGGGTTGTCTGTAGCAGCTCCCACTACAGCGCATTACAACAGGCTTAGTGCTGCAGGGCCCAGAGGTAGATTTGACAAGTGATGGCAATGTTTAGATGAGAGAGTAATACTTCTGTGGTGAGTTTCCCAGGCAAATGCTGCAGGGACAGAAGTTCTCCAGACTAAGAGAAAGCACAGGTTGTCTGACTGGAAGAGTAGGTACTGATGGTATAAGTCTGGATGTATTGGGGTGCCTCACAAGGTAAGAAGCGAAGGAATCTTTTCCTGAACACCTGTAGCCATCTCTGAATACAAAATATCATGAGTACCAGGGTGTGTACACACACACACACACACGCATGCACACAACCCTCTTCATCTTGTTTTCTCAAAGATACATTACTTTTATTTTCTTATTATAATACTGTGACCTAGTGCCCTGACCAGTGTGGCTCAATGGAATGGGCATCAGCCCGCAAATCAAAAGGTCATTGGATGGCTTCTCAGTCAGGGCACATGCCTAGGTTGTGGGTTCAGTCCCCAGTAGGAGCATGTATGAGAGGTAACCAATCAACGTTTCTCTCGCACGTCGTTGCTTCTCTCCCTCTCTTTCTCCCTCGCTTCCCCTCTCCCTAAAAATAAGTAAATAAATTCGTTTGAAAAAATGTGACTTAGTCCTGGCTGGTGTGGCTCAGTGGATTGAGTGCCAGCCTGTTAACTGAAGAGTTGCTGGTTCGATTCCCAGTCAGGGCACATGCCTGGGTTGCAGGACAAGTCCCCCAATAGGGGGTGCACAAGGGGCAACCACACACTGATGTTTCCCTCTCCTCCTCCCTCCCTTCCCCTCTCTATTTAAAAAAAAAAAAAAGTTGTTTAAAAAAAATATGACTGAGCTTAAATGCTCCCCATTCCTCTAATCTCAGCATAGTAATGCAGCCTAAAGAAAAAAGGCCCAGTTCCAGAGAACCTCAGAAGTAGTTCCAAGGTTTATTTGGGTTCCTGTTGAGAAGGCAACCAATGGGGATTAGTATTTTAGAACACTGGGCAAGCCTTCCCCCAAATCTTCTACTTTCCACAGAAGCTGCTCATTTTTCCTCCTTTTTCTCATTCTCTTCCCACCCTCCCTGCCCTCAGCTTCCAACCCAAATTTTGCTTTTAGTGGGACTCTCCTTTCTACCCTTCAACACAATCAAGCACAAAAATGAACAAACAGTTTCTGCCTGAGCTGGCAAACGATAATTCTGCCCCAGAAGGGAGGAAAGAAAGGAAAATTGTACATCATATAAATATAATTGCATCTGTTTTATTGCTGACACAAAGATGATAAGTGCTGTATTAGTTTCTTAGAACCGCTGTAACAAATTACCACAAACCTGGTGCTTTAAAGCAACAGAAATTTACTCTCTCACAGCTCCGGAGGCCAGAAGTTTGAAATCAAGGTGTCAGCATGGCCAGGCTCGTGAAGAAGGCTCCAGGGAAGAATCCTCCCTTGCCTCTTCCAGATACTGGTGGCACCAGGCATTCTTTGTCTTGTGCCTGCAAACGTCCTATTCCTTCTTCACATGGCCTCTTCCATTGTGTTTGCTCTTCTCATAAGGGCTCTTGTCTTCGGATTTAAGGCCCACCTAGTTAATCCAGGATGATCTAATCTCAAGATCCTTAATTACATCTGCAAAAACCCTTTTCCTGAATGAATTCACATTTCCAGGTCTAAATTAACACTTCAACTCAGATTCTCCTGTATAACTATGCACAGAGTAGAAGCGTAGATGGATATATGTCTCCCCCCGTTACGTTCCCTGATATAGTGCAGAGTGCAGGCTAGCGAGACTGGCTGAGATGTGTGTGAATACGGGTAGCCTGGCTGCGCGGCCTAGCTCCCTAACCTCCGTGCCCCAGCATTAGCCAGTGCTCCTGAGACTGTGTAATTGCTTCCACCTGGTGATGAAAACCCTGCTCACCGGACTTGCACTAGGACTTGAAGCAGCTTTTCCATAGAAAGAATACAGAATATGAGTCAGAGAAGTTGAAAGATGGGAGTGTCTTCCTATGTCAAGACAGCTTTAATCTGCCAGAACTAAGATTGCACTGCCGCTCTTCCTTGTCTTTGTTGCGAGTAGGGGGGAACTGCTTGGGCACCTTGCGAAACCCTGAGCCCATCAACAATGGATCATCTATGGAGTTCTCTCTCAGACAACAGGAAGATTGTGAACTTGCAACAGTTTAACATGAAGAATGTCCTCAAAAACCTTTTAAGGAAGGAGGCTGTGGACAACATGAGACATGAGAATGGCTCAGAACTTCCCTGAATATACGGCTTCCTGCTTCTGGGAAGCCAGGGCTGCTGTTGACCAGTGTCCATTTTCTCTCTATTTCTTTTTATGTAATCTTCTTTTTTTGCAAATTTACTTTTCTACACCTAGTTTTAAACATGTAGTCAAGCAATTTTTTATAAATAAAGAAGAAATACTAAACAGAATGTGTAACCCTTGTATAGCTCGGGAAAGCTGCTTTATTCATCATCTTTTGGAGGAAACCTACTGAAGCTATGAAATGAAGGTTATTCCTGAAAGAATGCACAAAAAGATTTCTTAAGAGATATTGGTTCTACCTGGAAGGCATTATGTTAAGCAAAATAAGTCATACAGAGAAAGATAAATACTATGTGGTATGTGAAATCTTAAAAAAAACAAAAACAAAAAAAGTAGAACTCAGAGAAACAGAGTGGTGGTTACCAGGATCTGCGTGGGAGAAGTGGGGAGACATTGGTCAAAGGGTACAAACTTCCAGCTATAAGATTAACAAATTCTGGGAATCTAATATACAGCATAGTGATTTAAGCTAATAATACTCTTGTGTGTACTCAAATGTTGCTCTTAAAAAAAAGTAGATCTTAAATGTTCTTACCACACACACATACACACAAAGAAATGGTGATTATGCCGTGGAGTGGAGGTATTAGCTAACACTATGGCGGTATCACTTTGTAACATACAAATGTAGCAATAAATGCATTGCACACCTTAAACTTATACAATGTTATATGTCAATTATACTGCAATAGAGCTAGGGGCAAAAGTAAAATAAGAGATAGGAAATAAAGGGAGATATTATGTTAGGTTTGGAAGCAAATATTTTCCCAGAAAAATCCAAGAGAGTTTCCTTATATTAGGGCATGTGATAAATTTGGATGAAGTTATACAGAATGTTGACATAATGGTTTATCTACAAGTTGACTTTTAACTTCATTTATACCTTAAAGTCATTCTTTATTTATTTCCATCATTTTCACAATCTTATGATAGCTTGCTGAAAATATAAATGCTTCACCACAAATAATGTCATCATTCCATGGTATACACTATTCATATTAGTGAAAATTTAAAGTCGTATATTTTATTCAGAGATATAGCTTGTTTTCCCAAAGTATATTCTCTGATGGCTGGCCCACTCAGAATGAGGTTAGCAAATATAAACTCTTTCTAAATTATCTTAATTTCCATTTTTCAGTTTTTCTTTAATTTTCAGAAAGCCATTAATTCATAAATATTTTGTCTAGGTTCTGAGCCCATGATTAGCCAAGAGTGAGGATTTCTGTATTCAATCATCAGTACATGTCGTTTGAGAATAAGTAGCAAGGAACTACAGAATTATGTACTGTGAAAAAAATTAGGTCTGAGAAACATGCAGAGTTTTAGTTTTCAACAGAACTCAACATGGAAATCCCTAGGCAAGAATTTCTTAGCTAAGTTTTATCAATCTTCACCATTTTTCTTCTAATATGAGGAATAATTTCACTATGGTAATGACATATCCAGCCACTTTCCCTGCATATATTTCATTTAACATATATTTATTTAGCATCTGTTAAGTGCTAAGACTTTGGAGAATGTGAAAGGATGTGTAATAATATTTGGAAGCTGATCTTCATCTTTTGAAATGTGAATAAGTCTTCATAAAGTGGAAATAAAACTATTTTGTTCTAATTAGAAAGCCTTCATTGCCAAGGCGTGCCAGAGAAATATTAGAATCTCTCCTTTGATCTATTATCTGATATATGCTTTAATCCTAATCATACTAGTCATTCATTTCTTCAAAGTAACTAGCTCTATTTTTTTTAAAGATTTTATTTATTTTATTTTTAGACAGAGGGGAAGGGAGGGAGAAAGAGAGGGAGAGAAACATCAATGTGTGTTTGCCTCTTGCACACCCTCTACGGGGGACCTGGCCCACAACCCAGGCACGTGCCCTGACTAGGAATCGAGCCAGTGACCCTTTGGTTCACGGCCTGACACTAAATCCACTGAGCTACACCAGCCACGGCAATACCTAGCTCCACTGAATGCCATTTTTCTGTTTTATGTATACTCACATCTTAAGGGTGATATATCTGTTAATAGTGAAACAATACTAGATGTTAGAAGTTAGACCTTGGTGTTTGAGTCTGGCTAAGAAACAATTCAGAGCTAAGAATTCGCTAATGCAAATTATTTAGGAAGTCGCAGAGATAGAAGTGAGCCACCCTGGCTGTGTGGGCTCAGGAAACAAGTTACAGAGGTAAAGGAAGGGCCCTTGGAGCTTTGGAGGAAGAAAAATACATGCCTTGAGGGAAGAAAAGGGTAAGAAAAGGACTGGGTGTGCAATAGAGAAAGAGCGGGAGTTCACATGGGGCCTTTCAGCTTATGGGCTTTTATCTGGTTTCCAAAGGTGGGATTTTAGGAGAGGTCTCAGGGGAGGATCTCAGGAGAATATTTATCAGCTTTAAAGGTATGTCCTTTCAGGGTCATTGTCTCTACTGATTGGTTGGTGCCAGGGCAGGTCATCAGTCAATGCAGCTGGTCCTGATGTCAGCCATGGTGTAGCTTCATCTGGTTTTGCTGCTTTTCTGGGCCTGGAGCTGAAACATAACTGAGGCCAAGACGTCATCTCTAGGTTGACCAACATTCTGTCTCTGTGGTCAGCAGAACTGAGGCTTTGTTCTTAAGGCTGTTTGATGCAGACCACATTCTCATTTTCCTGAAAGCTTGTGTAGGAGTAGCATGAGGCTGTTCTCTGGCCCCCTTGTTCATTGTGACTTTTGGGTAGGTTCTGCTTTTCTGATAGAGGTGTTATCTCTTCTTCTGTGTTGCTTCCTCCTTTGCCCCCTGCCTGGAATGTGGCTGTATTGCTGATGGCGATGCAGCCACCTTGTAACCATGAAGTAACTGGAGGAAGAAAGCCATGCGCCGTGGACGGCGGCATAGGAGGGTATAAAGGGTCTGAGAGGTCGAGGATACCTTAGCGCCTCTATCTAGCGCTGCACTGTCTATCCCTGCGTTTCTTCATATGGTAAATTATAACAATAATAATAATAATAATGCCACCCCCTCCCCTCAGTTATTCAGGGTGCTGCTCATGTGTGGCTGGGTGTAATGAGACGGTGCACATGGCTGCATGAAAATTAAGGCTGACAAAACAAGCAGGAAGCAAGGTCAGTGAGATGCCTTCAGATGTTAATAAACTTCGACTATATCCTTGGAAACCGTGGGATACAGGGAAACAGTTTTAGATAAAGAAGCCAGTAGCCATTTGCCCGACTGAAAGCTCACCTCGGCTGCAGAGAGCCCTGAAGAGAACGTGCTGGAGTGGGAAGAACGGAGGCAGGGTGACTGACGAAGCTGGCAGCCATGTAGACATGAGACGGCAACAGCATAAACTGGAGTAGCAGCTTCAGGGATGAACAGCAGACAGTGAACAGAGGTACTGAAGTGGTCAGTCAGTAGGAAGAACTTAGCAAATGATTGGATATAAAATGTGAGAAAAACAGGTGAATGAAGGGTGATGGCATGTTTCTGGCTCTGTCAGCTGGGAGGACGGTGTTGTCATTCCATGAGAAAGACGCGATGTGAAAACAGGCCAGCTTGGAGAGAGTTTATGATGTCTGTGGGATGTCCCTGAGGCTCTGAGAATTAAAGTGTTGGAAACACAGGTCTCAGCTCCCAAGACTCTGCAGCCTTTTAGGGCTTCTGGGCTACACTGGAAGAAAAAGAGTTGTCTTGGGCCATACATTAAATACACTGCAAAACATAATCACAAAAAAATCTCATACCGTTTTAAGTAAATTTTTGATTTTGTGTTGGGTTGCATTCATAGCCATCCTGAGCTGCAGGCTGCCCACCCTGGTAGGCCATATCTCTAGGTAAAAAGTATAGATTTGGGAGTCACTGCCGTTTAGATGATACCTGGAATCATGGGAAGAAACATGGAAGCTCAAGGAGGCATGAAGAGAGAGAAAAAATGAGGTCAGGACAAAGTTTGAGGAATAATAACATTTAGGAGATAAACAGTAAGGAAAACAAAGCCTTCCAAGGAGTCTGAGAAGAAAGGGCCAGAAAAGGAGAGACAGAAGGCAAAGGCTGGTTTCAGAGAAATCTGGACAAAAGTGGTGGCGACAGTCTCCAAGCTGCAGAGGGATCAAGGAAGGTAAAGGCCAAACTCTGTTCGATTCAGCTCTGACAGTCTCTGCCGACTTCCGTGAGAACATCACTGTAGAGTCTCGGGGGCTAAAGAGGTGATATCACCAAGAGGCAGTACAGGAAGCTCCTGAAAGAAGTTAGGCATGGCTTTTGGCGGAGCAACCTTGTAAGCCAGGCTTTCTCTGGCCCTCCTGCAGGGTCAAAGAGCTCCTGAACGTCCTTATCCAGCCCTTCTACTAACTAACTAGAATTGATTTCATCGATTGGGAGCTAAGAACCCTGACTGCTACATGCAGACCAAAGTGCTGGAGGTGAAATTTTCTTGGAAAATGAAAAGAGATGTAGCCACCTCTCATTCTGACCTCAGTGAGGGCCGTGGTTCCAGAACATTGGTGGATAATGCAGACATTTCCATGGTCTCAGAAGAGTTTCCGAAGTTGCCTTAGCAACCTTTATCTAAAAAATCTGAAAAAGAACCAATAGTTTCTCCCTTCCATGTGCGAAATGATTTGTTATTTGAGCTCCTCAGGATGGAAAAAGGGAAATCTGGCATCCTGATTCCTTTTAAGTCACTTAGAGTTATGTTCCTAGGAGAGGCATAAGGGAAACACAAAGCGAATTTAAACTTTAGTGTCCTATGTATTTTATTAAACTTGTTTAAGGCTTTTTTTAAGGGTTTTTATTTAAGGCTAACATCCTGAAGGAAAATTATATGTGGTGAGATCTACTATAACAATGATTAAAGAACATACTGTATTTCTTTTTCATGCTTTTTAGAATAGGTATCGTCATGCGTTTTATTTCTTCAGATACTTGTACAGTGCTAGGAAGAAGGCAGTCTATAAATGTGGTATATATGTACTGATATACCCTGTCTTTGCATATTTGCATGTTTAATTTCCAAGACATAAATATCGGCTGCTGAAGAAATTCATATACATAGCACTGTCTCTGTTTATGCCAAAGTTTTACCAGCCTCACGAGTGTTCAGCCCGGTAAGGAGTCCAAATGCTCAGCCTGGATGAGAATGTATACAACACAGCTGCCAAAACTGAGATTTGTGTCTTTATCCGCTGGCACTGTGGATGGCCAAATACCTTTGATTAATCTGTGTTTAGTTTGCTTCTTTGATGTTGTAGTAGTGCAATTTTTATACTTTATTTGGAGTGGGTTATCTGTGAGATGAAACACATAATGGACGCGATTCTAAACTGAACCCCTGAAAGGCATTCTGTTGTGTTATGGTGTCTTGAATATGTAGCTGGAGATAGTCAACTAGTATATGTTAATTATTTGCTTGTCAAACAGTCATTCTTCAGAGGATCAGATGTTTTGATACAAAAACTCAAGGAGATCTATTCAAGCCTGATTATATTTTCCCTCTGAAGTAAAAGAACTTTAATGAATTCAGTCAAAATTTTAGCTCTTCTGAGTACAACATGAATAAGAGGTGAAATATCTATCGTGAAAATCATGAGTACTGTAAATAATTTTTTTAACTCTCTAAATGTGCTAGATTTAAATATCCTTGTACGTGAGCAAGTGTATAAATCTTTTTTTTATATTTTATTGAGTATGCTATTACAGTTGTCCCATTTTTCCCCCCTTTATCCCCTCTGCCCTGTACCTCATCCCATCATCCCCATACCTCTTAGTCCATGTCCATGGGCTGCACACACCAATTCTTTGGCTTCTTAATTTCCCACACTATTCCCAGCCTCCCCCTGACCACTTTATTTGTTTGTTTGTTTGTTTTTGTCAACATTTTCCCACCACCACTTTCCCCAGCCCCACCCACCCCCACCTCCCACCTTCAATCCTACCCCTATTTGGCTTTGCCGATGGGTCCTTTATGCATGTTCCTTGATGACCCTTCCCCTCCCTTTTCCCTGTCATCCCCCTCTCTCCTCCCCTCTGGTTACTGTCAGCTTGTTTTTTATTTCAATGTTCCTGGTTATATTTTTCTTGCTTGTTTATTTTGTTGGTTAGGTTCCACTTATAGGTGAGATCATATGGTATCTTTCACCGCCTGGCTTATTTCACTTAGCATAATGCTCTCCAGTTCCATCCAGGCTGTTGTGAAGGTTAGTAGCTCCTTCTTCCTTTCTGCTGCGTAGTATTCCATTGTGTAAAGGTACTACGGTTTTTTGATCCACTCATTTACTGTTGGGCATGTAGGTTGCTTCCAATTCTTGGCTATTGTAAATTGTGCTGCTCCAAACATCGGGCTGCACAGGTTTTTTTGAATTGGTGTTTCGGGATTCTTAGGGTATATAATCCCAGCAGTGGTATTGCCAGGTCAAAAGGCAATTCCATTTTTAGTTTTTTGAGGAAATTGCATACTGTTTTTCACAGTGGCTGTACCAGTCTGCATTCCCACCAACAGTGTACTAGGGTTCCCTTTTCTCCACATCCTTGCCAGCACTTGCTGATTTGTTTATGATGGCCATTCTGACTGGTGTGAAGTGGTATCTCATTGTGGTTTTAATTTGCATCTCTCTGATGGCTAGTGATGCTGAGCATCCTTTCATGTGCCTCTGGGCCCTGTGTACATCCTCCTTAGAGAACTGTCTGTTCAGGTCCTTTGCTCATTTTTAGATTGGATTATGTCTTCCTACAGTGGAGTTGAGTGAGTTCTTTATGTATTTTGGAGATCAAACCCTTGCCCGAGGTATCATTGGCAAATATATTTTCCCATATGGTTGGTTCCTTTTTCATTTTGCTGATGTTTTCTGTAGTCGTGCAGTGTAAATCTTTTTAAAAGAAATGTGATTTACTTGTATAATCTGATTAGTTTTGGAGTTATTGCTATTGCCCTCCTCCTCCTTTTTTACCAATTTAATGACTTTTTTTGTATAATAAGTATTGTATAGCCATCATCAAAATCAATTTTAGCACATTTTTGTAACCCTAAAAAGAAACCTCATGCCCATTAGTAGTCACTTCCCATTTTTCCCCAACCCTCCCTCTTCTCAGCTTTAGGCAACCACCAATAATATACTTTCTGTCTCTATAACTGTCCTGTACTAGAGCCATTTTATATAAATGGAATCATATAGTATTTGGTCCTTTGAGGCTCACTTCTTTCACTCAGCGTAACCTTTTCACAGTTCATCCATGTTATAGCATGCATCCGTATTTCATTTATTCTTATTGCCAAATAACATTCGTTAGTATAAATATGCCATGTTGGTTTATCCATTTATCATGTCATAGACATTTGGGGCTTTTCCACTTTTTGGCTATTATGAATAATGCTGCTATGAACATTCACATACAAATTTTTGTGTGAACATATTTCCATGTCTCTTGGGTATATACCTAGGAGTGAAATTGCTGGCTTATATGGCAGTTCTCTGTTTAACCTTTTGATGAACTGTCAGAGAGTTTTCCAAAGTAGAGGCGCCATTTTGTATTCCCATTAGTGGTTGCCTATAACTTTATAAAAACATTTCTATATGCTTAGGATTCATTAAAATTTCTAATTTCATATTCAATAATATACTCTTTAATATTTGAATAAAATGTAAACAAAGGAAAATTTTTAATTTTTTGGAAATTATAGTTTCAGATCCAAAATGTTAAATGGTATTTGATTTTTAGAAGACTAATTTTTAATATCCATTTCTCCAAAGAAAAGAAAATCTATTTTTTGTGTTATTACATACAATCATACTTTGTAAGTTTAATATGAGTTTCAAGTTGTATATGAATTTCAGAAGATCCAATTACAGTCTGTCTTTCATTCCTGCATTTCAAGCTAATCCAACGCCCACCTCTAACCTCCAACTAAATAAATCAAAAGTCCACTTAGTGACAAAAAGTAGAAAATATTAACCATGTCCATCATTTATAATTTTCATTTTTAATAGACTATACAAACATCTTAATATTTTCCAGGTACGTTTACTTTTTTTTTTTAACCATTTGGCCCCTTTTACCCATTTCTCCCACCCCATTCCACACCTCTGGCAACCACCAATCAGTTCTCTGCATCTATGAGCTTGGGTTTTTGTTTTTGTTTTTGTTTTTTTTTGGCGGGCAGTAAGGACAGGTAGTTGTTGCTTTTAGGTTCTACATATAAGTGAAATCATGAAGTATATGTCCTCTCTGTCTGACTTATTTTACTTAGCATAATGTCCTTGAGGTCCATCCATGTTGTTGCAAATGGCAAGAATTCACTCTTCTTTATGGCTGAATAATATGCCATTGTATATATATACCACAACTTCTTTATCCATTCATCCATCAGTGGATACTGACATTGTTTCCCTATCCTGGCTGTAGTAAATAATGCTACAATAAACATGGGAATGCATACTCCTTTTCAAGTTAGTGTTTTTGTTTCCTTCCCAGAAATTCCCAGATAAATTCCCAGAAGTCGAATCACTGGATCATATGGTAGTTCAATTTATAATTTCTGAGGAACCTCCATCCTGTTCCCTATAGTTACTGCACCAATTTATATCCCTACCAGCAGTGCATGAGGGTTCCCTTTTCTCCACATTCTTGACAACACTTGTTATTTATGCTTACCATTTACAGATATAAATAAACAGAACTAAGAAATAATTATAATTTTACTCCTAGACACAAACATTACATTTTAAATTGATCTCTTGATACTAATTAGTTTAGCAACTATTGTTCTTATGGTCAGATTTTAACACACACATACACAAATACGCACCTGTAGTCATTCCAAAATATTCTGGTGGATCGTTTACACTTTCTTTATGCTTCTGTTTTAGAATGAAATAAAGTTTTGTTACAGTATGAGACTAAAATGGTAGAACTGAGTTCTATTTTGTGGTCTGTATCACAAACTATTTTATATAGATCAGGATTTCAAATTGAATTCCTTGGTCTTGTCATTATTCACTATAGAGCTTTCTAATATTTCAGATTTTCTTGAAACAATGTTGCTTTTTTATATTTAGTGTTTAGGAAATCTTTTTTTTTTTAATATTGATTTTAGGGAGAGGGTTGTGGGGGAAAGAGGGAAAGAAACATCCATGCAAGAGAGAGGCATCGATTGATTGCCTCTTGTAAACACCCGGACCAGGGACTGAACCCTCATCGTAGGCATGTGTCCTGAGCAAAAGTAGAGCCTATGAACTTTTGGTTAATGGGACAACACTCCAAACAACTGTGCCACACTGACCAGGGCAGTGGTTAGGATATCTTGGAGACAAGTTTAATTTCAGAATTATAGAAATATTTGAGAACCTGTCTTAGTACAACATTTCTATCTAATGTCTTAATCTATGAGTTAAAACAGAGTGATATTCCAGTCTGAATATCTGAGTAATTTAATTTTTTGGTTCCTAAAGAAGTATATTGCCTCTAAGTTTAATAAGGCATCCTTCATACTTTCAATTTATATCACAGAAAATTACTATTCTAAATAAAATATACAGACCCATGGCTTTAACATGATGATCACTGAGGCACTCAGAAAACCCTCAATTTTCTATTAAAAAAGCAGTTTAATCTTTAAATAGAAGATAGCAGGGCAGCTCCCCCAACACTAGTTATTTTCATGTGAGGCTTAAACTTTAAACTTATTTCATTCCCTGATTTTGAAACTACATCTGGATATGACTTAAGACCATAAAATCCTTTTGGATTGAGAACATAAATTTGCCGCCAGCTCTCAATACATTCCAAACCGACAGTTATTAACCTTTAAGTATTATATCCTCATGACAAATATAGCGTACTAAGGGATTATTGTGCTAAAAACAGGAAATGTACTTCTAAAACAAGGACACGATGCTCTTCCATATTTTTTTACAACCTTAATCTGTTCCAGTGGAAACTTTACGAAAGAAGCTTTTTTCCTCCTTGGCGTTCCACGTCCCGGAGTGAGTCTGCATGTGGTCACAGGCCCAGCCTTACAGGGAGTCAGCCAAGTTACATCTCCAAAACACTAGCCCAGTGCCCTCAGCCAACAAGTCATTTAACCTCATAGAGCCTCAGTTTCTCTATTTATATAATCAGAATAAATCACACAGGTCTTGCTTTCCATATGAGGCAGTTGGAGGATACCTGATGAATAAAGACGCATTTTTAAGTAACTTTATAAACTGTAAATGCTCTTTATTCATTTATTTAACAAATACTGATATTTATAAAAATGCAAATGACTTATCAGATGTCCAATTTAGGGTTCAGTTTTCTCATTAAATTACTTGAAAATGGACAGCAATTTTATCTTTCTCTTCAGTGAAAGGTCAGAAATTATGAAGTAACTTTGCTCTGTTTACCCGGTTCACACCAAACATATTCAGTGCCTTAAAATAATTTTTAAATCCTGATTACTTATGACTAAAATACTGTTGTGTTAATAAATTTTGTGGCCTTCAGGAAGCTAAAAAGAAAAATAATATATTGATAAAGTATGTTTTATCTAACAATTATTGGCATTAACGCATAGAGTAGCTTTATTCTATTGCCCGCCCCCCCAAAAAAAAACCCAAGAAGGAAATGAGGCACAAAGACTCTAAATGCACTTAATTTATTAATTTATTCATTCTACAAATATTTTCTAATTGCCTGTAAATTGTCAGGTGCTGGACTGGTTGCAAAATATACTAGAATTAAGTTCCTGTTTTGAATCTTCCTCTGATCCTGTACCACCTACAGAGGGCGCCCTTCTCACTCCAGTCTCAGATCGTCCGGGTCTGCTTCTTCTGTTGTACTTTTCACAGCACAACCTTCTGCTGAAAAGAAGACCCGTGTATCCGCCACCTCGCAATATTAATTCAATGTACCTGAGCAGCAGCAATTCTTTTCTCAGCCTCCAGGCGTGACCTCTTTGACTTCTGTACACAAAGATCACAATACTGATACGCACTGGGCTGGACTGTCTACAAAACAGAGAAGCATTTACCCCTGCCAGAGCAAACACACCTCTTCTTCTCACCCCCATCTCTTTTGGCACCATCTCTTTTGACCCCCTCCTGACCGCTGGAGCATTGTACCAAGTAATGTAATTTTCAAAACTGCTATGCATGTGGAAGCACAGGCTTTCCTCCAACTTTCTGCCCTTCCCTGTTCTCTAGTAATCACACTTAACCTGCTTTTATGCCAGAAACTCTGGAAATTTATCCTGTACCTACTTTTATCCTCAGCTTCAATCAATGGTTTCCAGCTACTTCTTCTGCCAGAAGCTTTTAAAGACCTCACCCCCAGGTGGTCTGATTCAGTAGATCTAAGTCAGAAAGCTAAAATCTTTTGACCATACATTAGAGTTGTATTTGTAAAAGACCAAATATTATCACCAAGTGTGCTATTAAATATTTCAATGACAAATAAAAGAGATTGGAAGCTAAAAAGCTTAGTCATATAGAAAAATAATTTTCCTGCACTATTTTTTAAAAAATGATAAGAGCATAGCTATAAAATAGATACAAAATCAAACAAATCCATATATGATTTCACATAAGTTCACCTATGATTGCCCTTTCTCAACACCAGAACTCTTATTAGCACCAGGATTCTTATTCACAACTTACCACTTTTAAAAACTATTGACATAGGAAGCACAAAGCCACACAAAGCTAGATTTGGGCCAGATTATTCTATATGCATATACCTCAAACACCACTGCTTCCTCCTGCATGCTTATTTCAGACTCGGTATCTTGTCTACCACATTGATTTCAATGTTGGGCTTCCCATAGTTTGTTGATGGTTCCACTATTTTTCTAGTTACTCTGGCTAAATACATAAAAGAGCCATATGAGCCCTGGCTCAGGGGATTGAGCACTGGCTTGCGAACCAAAGGGTTGCAGGTTCGATTCCCTGGGTTGCTGGCCAGGTCCCCAGCAGGGGGTGCGCGAAAGGCAACCTCACATTGATGTTTCTCTCCCTCTCTTTCTCCCTCCCTTCCCTTCTCTAAAAATAAATAAAGTCTTTATAAAAAAGAGCCATATGACATCTTCCTTGCATCATATATCTACTCAAGCAATCTAGGACCTGATATTCTCTCCAAGTTATTTGACTCCTGTTTTACCCTTGTTAAAGGGTTAAAAACAAACAAAACAAAAAAACCCTTACAGACTCCAAATGGCATCAGCTGTGCTAAAACCCACAATACCAAACCTTCACCAGAAATGTAATTTTAATCAACCATTATGGAATTTTCTGGTCTATACCAGAGAGGTAACCTGTCATGGGGATCTTCTCCATAACCCCCAACACAACCACCCTGGAAGAAGAAGTGATCTTCATGATAAAACCCTGGTGGTTTCCTTCCCCCTAAAAAGATGTCCTGGTCTAAAAATAATCAGTTTTTTCTTTTGCTAATAACCCCTAAAAAAATAAAACAAACAAACAAAACAAAAACAAACTCATAGATACAGAGAACAAACTGATGGTAGCCAGATGGGATAAGGGTTAGGGTGCTGCAGGAAAAAGGTGAAGGGATTAAGAAGTAGAAATTGGCAGTTACGAAACAGTCTCAGGGGTATAAAGTACAGTTTAGGGAATAGAGTCAATAATATTGTAACTACTTTGGTGTTGAGTGGGTACTAGAATTATCAGGGGGATTGCTCTGTAAGTTATATAAGTATATAACCACTATTCTGTACACCTGAAATTAATATAATATTCAATGTTAACTGTTATGAAAAACTTTAAAAATTAAAACAAGAAAAAACTTTCCATCATGTACAGTCCCTCAGACTGCCCTTCTAGATGCTAGATGGGCTGCTGCCCAACTCATGAACCACTGAAGAAAGCCAATTCGATCTTTAAATGTACTCAGTTGAATTTTGTGCATTGACACCCTCAATCCATTTTCTCTCTTTTTTAAAAAAGATTTTATTCATTTATTTTTAGAGAGAGAGGGGAAGGGAGGGAGAAAGAAAGGGATCCCTGGCTAGGAATCAAACTGGTGACCTTTAGGTTCGTAGGCTGGCACTCGATCCACTGAGCCACACCAACCAGGGCTAAAATATAGATGCTCTTTACATTAATAGTTTATTGGGTTAGACTTTATAACTTTTGCATCATAGTAGAAAGCTCATTTAAATTTTTAAATATTCTCCATAGGCAACCAAAATATATTGCTTGAAGAATGGAAAATATATTAATAGTTACACATATGTGACATAATTTATCATCTTTTTCTTAGCTAAATAATCTTTTGTTATCATCTGTCAAGAACTAAGTTTCCAGTAAAGCATGTTGTTTTTCATCAGTACAGGAGAACTCAGAATCTAAGCAAAGTTTCTACCTGACTTACAGTTTTAAGCCAGAATCTAAGCTTCCCTTAAGGCAATGAAAAGTAGTTCACTCCAACACCGTTATACACACACTCACACACACAAAGATACACACATGCACACACCAATTAGGGTGAAGTTAAGATATAGTTTCTAAATCTCTGTTCCAGTACTAGCCTACTGCTCTATAAGATATTTGTGAAAATTTTTAAAGTGAATAAATAAATAAAATGGGATTAAGAGAAATATGATACAACTTTCTTTTCTCATTTTTTTTCCCCTAGGATATTAGGCCATAGCCTTTCTAAATTGTTTTAATAAAATTATTTAGTAGGTAGCTCCTTGCAGGAAGGACTAATTTATTGTTTGTTTTATATATACTTACATTCACAAAGCTTATTTATGACACTTTAAATTGTTAGGAATTCTTTAATAATGGGGAATATTTAAGACAATATTTCTACAAATACCATTTTATGAGATTTTAAAATGTAATTTTATCTTAATTTAAATATCCAAAAGTATTATGATATCAATTCTATTTTGATTAGTAACTAAATTTCCCTCACTAATTATACAGATGTTTGGTTTAGATTAGGGAATTTGAAATTAGTTCTCTAATCATTTTATCCTGTGTTTGATAAAAGAGCGCACACTTGTAATTTTATGTGGTTGTTCTGAATAGTCATTTTAAGAGTTATTGTTGCATATTTTATACAAGGCATATTTTATGTCAAGGAACCCTTGACATTAAAAGTATAAGGGCACATTTTGTGGAACTGAAGAGGGGAATTTCTGCCTATTCCCACCTTGTGGTGAAGATGTTTCTCACTTCTTATCTGAGGGGAGTGTCAAGCATGTGCATGCACTCTGGTAACTGTGCCCCAACCCCCACCACAGGATGACCACCACTGATACCACCACCACAACAACAACAACGACGACAACAACATACATACATATATATATTATATATATATATTATATATATATGGTGAAAACAAAAAAGAAAAAAATGTTAAAAATAGAAAAACTTGGCTGAAACTTGAGCTAACATATTTGAAACATGTATGGTTTGAAGATAAAGGAAAATTGTTATTCTCAAAACTATAATGTTTCTGTCCTGACCAGTGTGGCTCAGTTTGTTGGGCGTTGTCTTGCAAAGCAAAAGATCCCTCCGTTTGATTCTGGATTGGGGCATATGACTGGGTATTGGGTACAGTCCTCAGTTGGAGTGCATGTGAGAGTGCATGCAACTGGTAATATTTCTCTCTAACATCAATGTTTCTCTCCCTCTCTTTCTCCCTCCCTTCCCCTCTCTCTAAAAATAAATAAAATCTTTTAAAAAATTATAATGTTTCTGCCTCAAAAGTTGTAAAGATCTGAGCATTCTTTTGTATCCTCCTGCTCTTGGGATTGAGAAAACCACTTGCATGTGTTCATTAGTTATAAAAACATAGAAAGTACCTGAGGATTAGTTTGGGGAATACTGAAATAACTGTTAAATGTAATGCAGATGTTTTACACCGAGAAGGTAAGCATTCTATTTTGTAACAAAGTGAATTCAAAGCTGTTTCTACAAGATTTGTTGCCAGTTCAAGGATAAATAGGTACAAATCATTTGTTTGTTTGTTCTCCACAGGCAACCAAAATATATTATTTAATTTTATTAATAATATTCTTGTTTCTTTAAAATTATTACTACATTGTGGAGATCTATGGGTTCCTGTTTGGGCAATTATTTTTAGGATATTAAACATTCATTCAATAAGTTCACAGAGGTCCTACTAGGTGCAGCACATGATTGACGTTATCCTTGCCTGCTAGAACTTAAAACGGAAAAGAAGGGGACAGTTAGTGAGGGCACACAATAAACCAATACACATTCTACCAGGTGTGACAAATGCTAGGAAGAAGGAATAAAGCAGAGTAAGGGATAGACAATGGTGGCAGGGATGGCAGGGCCGGGCAGATGCTTCAGATAAGATATTCAGGGAGGGCTTCTCTCAGGAAAGAGCCTGTTGAAAACAGCTTTCTCCAAGGAAGCGGAGAGACTACACGAGGACCAGAGACACAATGGACATGAACTAGAATGACAGCAGTAGGGCAGTAAGAAGTGGTCAGGTTTGGATGTGTGTGTCCACAGAATTTGCTGATAATTAGGTGTGACAGAGAAGGACAATTCCGAGGTCCTCGCTCTGAATAAGTAGGTAAATCGGGTGGCCAACGCACAGGATGAGAAATGCCAAGTGTAAGGAGTCAGTTGAGTTGTTAGAGGTGTTTATATTCAGTTTCGCAGTTCAGGGATGAGTCCAGCTTTAGAGACAAATTTTGGAGAGTAAAGGATTTTTAAAACCTTGGTACTTGAGGGAATTACTCAAGGAAAAAGTAGAGACCTAAAAACTGAGCCTTGGAGTACTCCAATGAGAGGTCATGAAACCTGTGACAGAGATGATTACAATGTGATGGAATACAGAAACGTAAAACGGATCGGACAGAACTGGACTGCTGAAATCAAACATAGCACCGAATGCCAGTTGAACTGAGAAGAATCGGGACTCATCTGCTCTGATGTAATAGCCACATTGGGGCCCAGTTGAACTGGACATTCTCATTGGCAATCATTCCAGAAGAGGCAGGTCCGAGACCAGGAACAGGGACACAGAAAGGAGGCCTTGTATGGAGTGTGGTGTGACACCTTTCTGCCACTGGGCCTCTTGGTATTTGGCGTTCAGATGAACATAAAAGCCCTTCATCTCCAAGAGGTAGAGACAAATGGTCCAGTGGCTTCAAACCACGTGGAGCTGGACTCATGAGGAGAGTTTTGGACATGTATTTCCAGGGTATTCTTACCTCGGGATCATTCTAAATGAATTTTGGGTTGTACTTCTAACATCCTCTTTTTACAGACTTGTCAAAAATTGTACCCTGGCTTTATGCTACAGTGAATCAAAACAATTTAACTAAATGTGGACCCCCTGGAGTGTAATGACTAAGAGAACAGACTTCTGTGCCAGACATAGGGGCCAAATCCCAGTACCACTTCCTATTAACTGAAAAATCAGTTTAGAGGTGAATTAACTAGTTTAGGGGAAACATCATGAGAACCAGATGTATGTAGTGGAAGTGGAATGTAAAGAAAGAAATGGACTAAAGAGACAGTGGGGGCTAATCAGGAGTGGGGCATAGGATAATTTTAAAAATAACTCTGCGGTTTCTACTGGAGGATAGTAAATGAATTACCACCAACCAAAACGCAGACTAAAAGAGGAGGGCCATGTTTTAGCAGGTGTGACAACCGAGTTTTGAACATGTGGCTATTTGCAGAGGAGTTCAGGAGGCAATTAGAAACGGAGTCCAGCTCAAAAACGCTTACTGATTATATGCTGATGAAGCATAAATAAATTACCACGAGTATGAATAATACTGAAACACTTCAGAAACATAAAATTATCTATTTTTCTTCTATCATTGTATCAATAGGCTCCGGAAAATGTCTTTTTCTAACATATACCCCTCCTCACCCTGGCTTTATTGAGGTATAATCTGCATACAATTTTGTGTAAGTTTAAAGTATATGACGTGGTAATTTTACACACACACACACACACATTAGAGCCTCAGAACTTATAACTGGAAGTTAATACCCATATATGACTTGACCAATCAATATCTCCCTATTTCCCCTTCCTCCCTAATCCTTGGCAACCATCATTCTACTCTCTGATTCACTCAGTTCAACTTTTTAAGATTCAGATATAACTCTGGCTGGTGTGGTTCAGTGGTTGGGCAATGGCCTATGAACTGAAATGTATTGCCTGTTCTATTCCTGGTCAGGGCCAATGCCTGGGTTGTGGGCCAGGTCTCCAGTTGGGGGCGTGCGAGAGGTAACCCATCGATGTTTCTCTCACACATCAATGTTTCTCTTCCTCTCTTTCTCCCTCCCTTCTCCTCGCTCTAAAAAATAAATTAATTACATCTTTAAAAAAAGATCAGATATAGGTGATATATGGTATTTGTCTACTTTTATTTAGCATAATGACACCCAGGTTCATTCATGCTTTTTTGCAATAGCAGTTTTCTTCTTTTTTAAGGCTGAATAATATTCCATCATGTGTATATAGTCTTACAACTTTACCATTTATTCATTGACACTGAGGTTGTTTCCATGTCTTGTATATTGTAAATAATGCTGCAATAAACATGGTGGTACCTATATCTCTTCAATACAGTGATTTAATTTCCTTCAAATATATACCCAGAAGTGGGATTGCTGGGTCATATGATATTTTAATTTTTTGATGAACCTCCATACTGTTTTCCATAGTGATTTACTTTTCCAGTCAACAGTACACAGGGTTCCCCTTTCTCTGTATCTTTGCCAACATATTATCTCTTTTCTTTTTTTTAAATAACAACCATTCTGACAGGTTCTAGGTGATATCTCATTGTGGTTTTGATTTACATTTTCCTGATAGTGATAAGCACTGTTTCATATAACTGCTAGCTATTTTTACGTCTTCCTTGGAAAAATACCCATTCAGGTCCTTTGCTCATTTTTAATCGGATTTTTTTTTTTGAAATGAGAAAACTTATGCATTTCCTTAGAATGTCTAATCATTAATTATCACTAACCCCTCCCCTGATGATTCTGATTTGGCAGGTCTGTAATGAGGACCAGGAATCTATAGTTTTACAAGCACTACCAGGTGATTAAGCCAAGTTTGGAAAACCAGAAGTAAAGACAGAGTTTCACAGAGTCCCTAGTGTCTCAGTCATTTTTTCACGGTGACTCAGGCCAAAGAAACACTCCAAGGCTCCATTTAAGCAGTGCAGATACAGATGCAGACATCTCAATAGTTGTAATTTTAAAAGAGTCCAACAGATGGCACTGTGCTCCCCTCCAAAAGTTAAACTATCTCAGAATCCCTTGGAGTTCCCTGAGCTCCTCAGCAGAGCTGAACTGTAGCCTAAAGGGAATATTTTCCTGGCACAGCCTCTAAATAAAATATCTGAATGGGCATTCTACAGAAATATTGTGCAGCAAAGTAGACAGTATATCATAAATTCCATCACTTTATATAATTTATTGCAGTTTCATATGGTCATTATTGCTTATAGAGCAAGAGTATCATTTTCCTATGACGAGCCAGAGAGCAAACATTTTTAGGTTTTGTGGGCCGCAGATGGTCTCTAATGCATATTCTTATCTTTTCTGTTGCAGCCCTTTAAACATGTAAAAACCATTCTTATCTCTTGAATTTGGCCCACAGGCTGTAATTTGCCACCCCCTGTTCTAGTTATAACGTTGGTTCTGACATTAAAGTGCAGTTCAGTGAAGATGATTCTGCAAGGCTGGAAGCTCTCAGTATTTCCTATCTTGTCCTTTTGCTTCAGGTTAGTCTCTGCAAAAATTCACCCCTGCAACTACTATGGGAAGGACCTACTTGATTTCAAAGCTACTGTAAACAGAAAGCTGTCACTGAATCATGCTCTTTCTCCAATTTAATAATGAATCCTGTTAAATTTCCAAGAAAAGGAGACCAATCACTTTGGTCTCCTTTATCACTTGCTTGCTGATTACTGTAAATGGCTAACGAGATTCCACAATTAAGGCAAGCCTTAATTTATACTACCCACGCACATAGAATTGGTCCTATTTGCCATTCGGTGTTGAAAAAATATTTGCAAGTTTATGGGTCAAGTACATAATTGCATTTAATCAGAATTATCCAAGGGAAGGTATTATGCATTTAATGACTAGTAGACTTACAAAATTAAGTTCCAGGGCCACCACTAATTTTCCTTGAGACATTAGAAGCAGCCATTTAAGCTTTCAGTGTATTTCCTCATCTATAAAATAGGGATATTTCTACCCGTGGCCACCTCACAGAAATGTCGCTAGGATCATGTGAAACAGAGTATTTATTTGTTTTGCAAAAGGAAGGTACGTTTCAGGCACCAGTCGGGTAAGAGGTACATCCACGTCACCCGTTATATAAGGGGACCGCCCACCGGGTGTCCTCTAAAACTACTGACCTGCGTCACGGGCCACCGCCCCGAGGAAGCCGAATAGTGCCCTGAAGGTGGAAGGTTCAGGGTGGACAGGGGAGCCCGCCCGAAGCTAGCTATTGGCTGGAGAAAGCAACGGCTCGGGGCTGAAACTGGAAGCCCCACCCCAGCTGGCCTGCCCCACCCGCTAGCTCCAGGCGCGATCGAACAAGACCTTGTTTTGTGGTTGCTAGGAGACCTGGCTACCGTACGCCCCCAACTGGCTGGCTCCGGGACTGAAGCTGGAAGGGGGCGGGGCCGCGGCAGGTTCGGGAAGCGGTCGGCGCTGCACCGTTAGGACTGCCTGGCTCAGGGCGCCCTCCCGGCTCCTCTCGAAGCGGCGTCCGGGCACCTGCCACCGCCCAGGCCTCGCTCGTGCCCTCCGGAGCGGCTGTGAGCGATGTGGGGTCACGACAAGACAGGGACGGTTAGTCAGGTGAGCCACCGCGGGGCAGGCAGCTGGCGTGGCAACGCCCTGCCGCGGGAGACTGGCTGGCTGGGTGCGGAGGGAAGAGGTGAAGGGATCGTGCTGCGGGGACGGCGGGGCTGCCTGGCGGAGCCGCGGGTCGGGTCATTCACGCCCGGACGGCCGCAGGGAGCCCCCTCCCGCCAGCGGACAAAGGGTTAACGCGCCGGCGGTGACCGCGGGCCCCGGATGTGAGAGCCGCGGCGTGGCGTCTGTGGCCCGCGTTGCAGGTGCGCCCAGGCGGGCGGGGCAAGCGGACTGGAGACCTGACCTACCGGCCGAGGCTCCCCTGCCCTGCAGGGGCCGCTCGGCTACCTCCGCGGGCTCCTTGTTTTCTAACTTGAGGGCAACAGGTGGTGCCTGCGGACCTAGGGAGAACTGGGCGCCGCCGCGCAGGGAGCGGCAGTTACTCTCTCACGGATTAGGACGCGGGGCCGGGCCTAGCACGGGCGAGTTTACTCGGCTGACCAATGGGATTTGGGCTCATGGGTGGGCCGCGAGGAGAGGGCGTGGTCGGAACCTGAAACCACGGTTTTCGTGCAGCGAACGCCAGAGCTGCTGGGACAGCTAAGCTGAGCGGACGTGCGGGGCTTCACCCCCACCTCGTGGAAACGCCTACCAATGCTTTCTCATTTGGAGACTCCAGCTCGGGAGGTGAGCCTTGTGGTTTGTTTTTTTGGGGGGGGCGGAGGGGCAAGGTAGGAGGTGACCCTGGGCATGCTGTTAAGTATGTGGAGTTGGAGCCTGAAGATGGAGTGATGGGTTATGAGTTTTCTGCCAAAAAAAAAAAAAGGCACTTGTGTGGTTCCTGCAACTTGGAATGGGGTCTTTGAGGTTTGGGGACTCAGAGGGTAGAGAAAAGTACGCATTACTGCAAATTCACTGAACGTTAAAGAATTTCAGTCACAGTGATTGTTCTTTCGTTTGCCTCGGATTTCATATCTCATTTGGTTTGGGTACTGAAGAAACTTTTATTTATCAAGTTCCTCGTGTTGTTTATTTTAGCACCAAGAGAGAAGAACGTAGATTATTTCACAAGAATAACTTATTCATTTTCCCCTCAGCAGTCTTGTGGCTGGATCCCCTAGGAGGAGAAGTGGTAAAGCAGTAAGACGAAAGCATTTCAATTTGGAACACTTATTTTGCCACTGGAAATGGGGAATGGACTGTCAGACCAGACTTCTATCCTGTCCAGCCTGCCTTCGTTTCAGTCCTATCACATTGTTATCCTGGGTTTGGACTGTGCTGGAAAGACAACTGTATTGTACAGACTGCAGTTCAATGAATTTGTAAATACCGTACCTACCAAAGGATTTAACACCGAAAAAATTAAGGTAACCTTGGGAAATTCTAAAACAGTCACTTTTCACTTCTGGGATGTAGGTGGTCAGGAGAAATTAAGACCACTGTGGAAGTCATATACCAGATGCACAGATGGCATTGTGTTTGTTGTGGACTCTGTTGACGTTGAAAGGATGGAAGAAGCGAAAACTGAACTTCATAAAATAACTAGGATATCAGAAAATCAAGGAGTCCCTGTACTTATAGTTGCTAACAAACAAGACCTAAGGAACTCATTGTCTCTCTCAGAAATTGAGAAATTGTTAGCAATGGGTGAACTGAGCTCATCAACTCCCTGGCATTTGCAGCCCACCTGTGCAATCATAGGAGATGGACTAAAGGAAGGACTTGAGAAACTACATGATATGATAATTAAAAGAAGAAAAATGTTGCGGCAACAGAAAAAGAAAAGATGAATGGTGATACCTTTCATACCTGTGTGGAGTAGGTTTTCTGTGGTCTGATTTTGACAAATGGAAGAGTGTCTACAGCCTGGTTTGCCTGCCCTCCTGGATGCTGTTTTAAAGCTTTGTTTTTCTGAACAGTCAGATGCCCAACTCTGTTTCCTTGTGAAGATGAGTAAATGCAGTGCTTCTTAAAATGGTCTCTTCTCCTTACCCTACAAATCTTTTGGTACTACCATTTTGGGAAGCCAAGCAAAGATAGTAAATTGACCAGAAAACAGTTGTGGAATTTGACCTGAAGTTAGTGAAATAAAACTTTCAAGAAGAATATCTGTCTAGTATTTTGTGCTTATGTCTTTTTGGGGGATACCTTCACAAGGAAGTTGCTTACAAGGCTTTGTATGTATGTTAAGATACAATGTTAATGAATGGAAATGTTAAGGTAGATTGATATATATACAGTTATACCGATCACATTGGTCCACTCAGTAAGGGACAAGGAGGAAGTTTTTGGGTTTTTAGGTTTTGGCCAAATGAATTTTGGCATTTTCTGCAATCAAACAATGTAATGCTATGTCTTAATTCTAGACAATGTTTAAGTTGGTCTCCCTTAAAATAATAAAGTATTTGGGGCATATTCAAGTGCATGGATTAGTTTTCCTGATAAAGCATGTTTTGGTGTGTAGTCTTCTACTTTTTAGAAATAGCTATACATCTTTCTACACAGGTTTAAGACACCTTTTCGGGCGACGGGGGTGGGGGGCATTTAGAAATAGTTTATCAGAAGCACTTTCACTTGGAGAACCTAAAATATTTAACTCTTTCATATAGTAAATTTGGGCATGTAGACTAATAATAAATGCTTATGTTTGGATGTATGTCTGGATTTATGAAGAAAGCAATTGATGAATTCAGACAAGAGGATGTAATTACAGTACATGTCTCTATTCCAGTTGTAAAATGTTTTATTAATATTTACTGGCTAAACACAGATGTGGTTTTTCATATATTTTTGTAGTGTTTCGAGAGAAGCAAAAGCTTTATAAACAGCACCCAATGCACTGTGGAGTGAAAATGTAAGAGATATCTTATATTGTGCTCTGAGCTTTAATTTTTTGTTTACAAACTGAACAGTGTTACACAGGCAGTCCAGTCCTGATTATAAGGTAGGAAGAAATGATATAGTACTGCAGAAAAGAATTAGGATTATTGAAAATGAAGAGAAGGGAGCAAAGCTATGTTTTGTGAAAAGTCACTGGTGCTGTTTACATTGGAATCCAAAACCCTATAAATTAAAAGGAGGAAAAACCTTTATCTAATTCTTATCTACAGGCAAAGACCTAACTTCCAGTGATCATATATGAACAAATCAACATAATTCCTATGTGTAAAGTGAACAGTTATTTGTAATGAAAATAACCAAAAGAAATTCCCTTTGTTAGCAAGGTTTTTTTTTTGTTTGTTTATTTTGTTTTGTTTCTGGCACAGTTTCGGAGCCTTGATTCTTGTTACACACAAAATAAAGTAGCTTCCTGTGGAGCTTTCATATGTTAAATGTACCTGCACTAGTGACAGTCACTTAGAATGTTTATATTTATAGAAATGTGGATAATAACTTCCAATAAACTACTTGAGGCACTAGGAGAACAGTGTTCGAGTTTTAATGTATTTCCACTTTCACTGAAGCTCTTAATTAGGGGTGTGAAAACTTTGACAGCTGGGTTACATAGTCCTATAGTAGTTTAGTTCTGCTCAGGCATGATGGAGACACCGAAAGCTTTTTTCAGGGAGGACCTTTATTTTACCTTCACTGGTGTGAAATCATGGTGTACACTACAAACATCACTAAATCCATAATTGATTCATAAAGCTTGCTGGAAAAAAAAAGTGAATCAATTTAGATTTTCAGCCTTCCTGTACTTTTTATGTACTTGCTGTGTAAAATAGTACTGTATTAACTGTCTCTTGAAAGTTTACCCTTATTTTTTTGTGTTTTGAGACTTGTTTTGTAGCCTAAGAATAGATAAGCAAGTCCATGTTATCTAAGTTTTTTTTTTATTTAGCAAATAAAAAAGAGAAAATGATGTTAACATCATACCAGTGTTTATTTACAAAGTACAAAGTATATTTTCAATTACAAAACTCATTGTTAGGTTTACCAGGTTGCTAAATTCAAGTTCCTCACCACCTATTCCATTTGTTAATACCATTAGGATGGTAGGATAATGAGTCTCAAACCCTGAAGAGTTTAGACAATGTTTTTATATCTAGTTTTTTATTAAGGTACACCTTTTCTAAAGTGCATTTCTAACATTTTCTATTATTTGCGGTTATTCAGTTCAATACCGAATATTAATCAAGGACTGGACAAATCTAATTTTAAATTATTATCAAAAGCAATATTAATTTTTAAAAAACTTTTGATACTTAAGAGACTTAAAATTTAAATGTCCAGAGATGATCTAAAATGGATTATAAACATTTAGGAAAAAAGGTATACTTTAATCATAAAAAAAAAGTCATTGGAAGCTAAAAAGTGAATTTTTTGCTTTAAATATATGTGTATAGAGAATCACTAGCCTGTAGAAGAATGATGGTTATGAACTAAGGGAAAGGCATAGACTTAGAATGTTCTTGTTCGTACAAGGCATTTGACACTTAAAGTGTGTTTCATTAATTATATATGTTGACCTGGAAGGAGATCTTCAGTAGGATGTTTCAAGGTTCTATTTAATACAATTTCATCAGTAACACAAACACAGTGGTTTCATCACATACACAAAAATGTCTCCTTTAACCTTTTTGCTGATAAAGCAGTTAACATTTAGCTACTACAACATGGAATCTCAATGTTGTAAATTTAAATTTAGCAGAACATTTTGTAAATGAATAGCAATGATGCTTGTGCAACACTGTGAATGTACTAAATGTCACTGAATTACACATCTAAAAAGAGTGAAAATGGTAAATTTTATGTATATGTTACCACAATTTAAAAAAAACAGCAAAATGTTGAAAGTACACTTAGTTTCAAAACAGCTAAGAGTAGAGTAAGGGCAACCTGATTTAAAGACCAGATTTAATTACAAATTAAATTGAAGACGGGTATTAAACTAAATTAAAACTTAGTATGAACTCATGCAGCATACTAATCTAATAAAGTTAATATTCAAATGTATGACAATCAGATAGTCTCAACTAACCACAGCTGAAGTATATATCCAATTCTGTGTATGCAAGTTAGAAATGTACCTACGTGGGAGGCCCTGTTAGGGGAATGTTAGGTGACCTAGCTTAAAACAGCAGAAGCTTTGGAGTCATATTAGGGTTTATATCCTGGCTCTCCCACCATTACACATGTGACCTTTTGGCATGTTCCTTGAAACTTCTCATAGTGTGAATTCCTTCCTGGTAAAATGGAGACTCACACAGAATTTTGAGAAGTTTGAAATAATGTAAACTGTTTAGCACATCACCAAACATTTGATAATTCAATAAGTGGTAGGTATTATTGAATCAATATATGTTTAGAGACGGTGTGGTGATGGCCATACAAGTCCAGGTTTGAATCCTGGATCCACTGCTTAGTAGTTTTATCTTGGGTAATTTGTTTAACTATTATCAACCTTAGTTTCTTTATTGGTAAGCTGAGGCATATACCTACCATTTCAGTTTAATTGGTCGAAAGGATTAAATGAAACAGTGTATGATATCTAGCAGAGTCCCTGACACATAGTAAATAATTTAATTAATAGTTGTTACTAATAGCAAAAATTTTCTGACGTGTATTTAAAAAAATACTACTTTAAAGGGGACTATTACAGAAAAAGCTCTTTTAAAAAAATCATTTGTCCTATTATAATTAACATTATTATATTAGTATCAACAGTACAACAGTGATTAGACATTACATAAGTAAGTGATCATACTAATAAGTCTCGTACCCATCTGACACCATATATTGCTATAGGAATATTATTGACTATATTACCTATGCTATACTCTACCTCCCCATGACTTCTGTAACAACCAATTGCTACTTCCTAATTCCTTCGTCTAGTTAACTCCCTCCCATTTGGCAACTGTCAAAATGTTCTCTGATCTATGTCTACTTCTATTCTGCTTATTTTATTTTTTAGATTCAACAGATGATATATCTTTGTTGTCATTTTATTGTTTATATTTTTGATCATTTTTCTTCTTAAAGAAGACCCTTTAAAATTTCATATAATACTGGTTTAGTGGTGATGAATTCTTTTATCTTTTTCTTGTCTGGGGAGCTCTTTATCTGTCTTTTGATTCTAAGTGATAGCTTTGCTGTATAAAGTAATCTTGGTTGTAGGTTCTTGCTACCATTACTTTGACTATTCTTTGCCAATCCCTTCTGACCTGCAAAATTTCTGTTGAGAAATCAGCTGACAGTCTTATGGAAGCTCCTTTGTAGGTAACTAACTGCTTTTCTCTTGCTGCTTTTAAGATTCTCTCTTTTTAACCTTTTGTATTTTAATTACAGTATGTCTTGGTGTGGGCCTTTTTGGGCTCATCTTGTTTTAGGATTCTTTGCCCTTCCTGAACTTGTATGTCTGTTTCTTTCACCAGGTTAGGGAAGTTTCCAGTCATTATTTTTTCAAATAGATTTCAATTCCTTGCTGTCTCCTCTTTTTGGAATGCTCATGATGCAAACATTAGTACACTTGAAGTTGTATCAGAGGCACCTTATGCTATCATTTGTTTTTCAGTTCTTTTTTCTTTTTGCTGTTCTGATTGGGTGTTTTTTGCTTCCTTATGTTCCAAATTGCTAATTTGATTACAACTTCATCTATTCTACTGTTGATTCCCTGTAAATTATTCTTCATTTCAGTTAGTATATGCTCCATTTCTAACTGGTCCTTTTTTATGCTGTTGAAGTTCTAAGTTCATTGACCATCCTTATAATCAGTATTTTGAACTCTGCATCTAGTAGATTGCTTCTCTCCATTTGTGTTCATTCATTTTCTGGAGTTTTGTTCTGTTCTTTCATTAAGAATATGTTTGTTTGTCTCCTCATTTTTGTTGCCTCCCTGTGTTTGTTTCTGTGTATTAGGTAGAGCTAGTACATCTCCGAGGACTGGTAGAATGACCTAATGTAAGTGTTCTGTAGGATCCAGTGGCACAGCCTCCCCATTCACCTAAGCTGGGTACTCGGGGTGCATCTCCTGTGTGACCTTTGTACATCCTTCTCTTGTAGTTGATCCTTGATTGCTGTTGGCATGTCAGTGAAAGGGATTTATCCACCTGGCTGATCAGCTGCCAGATGCCAGATGCTGCTTGTTTGAGAGATTTTCAGGAAAATCTGAAGCATGAGTTAAGACAGGCCATTCATATGGAAAAGCTACTGAAGACACCTTGGGTTGGACCTGAAAGTTGGTTGGGGCAAGGCCTCAGGGAATCACCAGGTGGTGCAAACAGTGTGAGTCAGGTTGATGGAGTCTCAAATATGCCAACTGCCTTTCTGTTCTGAGCAGAACGGGCTCATCAAAGGAACAATGGTCTCTGCCAGCACTCTCATCTGGGGGAAAGCTGCCCTCTCAGCTCTTGCCCTGATGCCGGACAAGTAAGTTCCTCCCAGTATGTTTCTGGTGCCTTTCAAGCTGCTATCCCAGTGCTGGTGCTCAGAGGAAATGAGTCCGAGTAAGTCTGAGTGGGCCCTTTAAGAGGAAGGCCTGGGACTTTAGAAGCCCTCTGTTTTGCTCAGCCATAATCCCTTTGGTTTTTACAGCCAGAAGTTGTGGGAATTCTCTCTCTGGCATTGGAACCCTCTGCTGAAGAGCCTGATGTGGGACTGCAGCCACTCGCTCCTCAGGGGGCGACGTCTACAGCCAAGATACCCCTCCTGATCTTTATTCACCACGCATGAGTGTGTGACCAGGCTGTTCTGCATACCGGCCCCTCCTACCATACCAGTCTCTATGTGGCTGCTTTAATTCCCTAGCTGTAGGACTTCCATTCTGCTAGATTTCAGGTGGTTTCGAATGATAGTTGTTCTATAGTTTAGCTGTAATTTTGATAACGTTGTAGGAGGAGGCAAGTACTGTGTTCACATATGCCTCTATCTTAACTAGAAGTCTTCAGAAAAAGCTCTTCATATGATTTTTCTTAGCACTTACGTAGCATGGCACAAAACGTGAGAGTGGTGGAACCTGGGATAGACTAAACATACTAAATTTTCTTGAAATATGGGTCATTTTCTTAAATTTCTAAAGCACCAATCTATTTTAGCAAAAATAACTTTACTTCCCCTTTACGAAACAAATGAAATTTAAAACCATGGTTATTTTCTGGTATAGATATCAAATAAGTCACTTTGCAGAAATTAAAAATCTAGAGCTGTCTGTACATTGCAATTCAAATAGCCTCAAGGTTGTTATTGGTCAGTTTACAAATTTTATCTAATAGTAAGTAGTAATCTGTATGCTGACCGTTCTATGGAAACTTGACAATATTGTGGGTACATCTAATAGGTGATGGAGGTGGTTTGTGTTTGTAGGGCAGGTATGTGTGCTGTGTTATTTTTTAATTACTTTCAGGTTTTGGTCTTTTTAAAATGTCTTGAGCTTATCTTTGTTGGATTGAGATTACTCATATTAAGCACTGGGTTATAAACAATCAAGTAGAAAACCCTGGGTTATAGTAAAAAAAATAAATAAACCCATACCTTCTTGGGCCCTGGCTCCCCTAGCTCTGTAATAAGAAAGAAATTAAAACAGTGCCAAACAGAAGGATTACCTGGAGCATTGGCCCTTTCCCCCACCCCTCCTGTATGAAGACTCAGATAATGCAGCTTAGCTATATACTGTATAAGCTGTTTCCAATGATTGAAATTGGTATATGGGTAAACACAGTGGTTTTCAAAGTGTGGTCCCTGAACCAGAAGCATCATCATTACCACAGAACTTGGCTCGAAATGCAAGTTCTCAGGCTTCACTGCAGACCTACAAATACATATTTGGGGTTGGGCTCAGCAATCTGTTTGCACAAGGACTCCAAGTGATCCTGATATTCACTGAAGTTAACCATTAAGTTAAGAGAAGAGCCAGTCGTGTCTCATGCTTAAAAAAAAAAAAATTAAGGAAGCTTTTAAATAATTTCAATATTAGAAAAATTCAGGCTTTTAAAAAAAGTATTCAAAAAGCACAATGTTTGCTTTATTTGCAGTAGTTGTCCAGTGTTGAATAAACTTTAGTCGATGCCAGCAGGAACAAAATACACTTTAGGAGCCTTTCTTTTATAAACTGAACTACAATTAATATTTTCCACAATCAAGAAGAATTTTTTTTTAGACTTTTTTTTCCATTTTTAGTTTGAGACCCATACTTGGCACTATAGCTGTTTCATGAAAATTTAAGTTCATGTAGGTTGTGTTGGAAGACATCTGATGTAGAATAGCCTCTGGTTGAAAATGGATTCTTGCCATCCTATTGTAGCCCTAAGTAATATCAATTAGAATATATATAGTTATTTCTTAAAATTTAAATGCAGAAACATTATCTAAGCAAGAAGTAATTAGAAAGCATTGCATCCAGTAGACCAGCATGTTTTTTAAATATTAAAATGAGACGTACTTATTTCCCTTTATCTTCCATCTCTGTAGATGCCCTGGAATGGGTCAATGACAACATGGAGTTCCCTAAAACAGCAGTTTTCAAACTGGCTGTACTTCAGAATGGCTTAAGGAGCTTTTTAAAATTCCTAGACTCTACCTCAGACTTTCTTAATCAAATGTCTGGGAGATGAAGCTAGTACTTTATGGTTGTAACTCTTCCTAAGTTTTTAACACACTTAGATCAGCCAGATTTAGAAACAGATGTTTTGTTGGAAATGATGGAGGAATGGTACTTTAGGAATAAAGGGGTTAGTAATAATTTTGGCCTAGTGAAAATTTACCTGGCTCTCTTTGATCCCTTTTCTTGTGTATGGTGGGGTATCTCTTTTTTTTTTTTTAATCAGTTTGATATTGATGTCAAAACAACTAAACTGAGAACATTGTCTGACCCAGGGGTGTCTCAGATGAGATGGCTTAAGGCAAATTTGAGTGTCCAAGGGAAAGACACTATAGAATAGTGTCTTTTCCTTATGCTAACCTTGAATATACTTTGTGCTAAGAGGCATAAGTTGCCCTAGAAATTTACTAGTAGTTCTGCTCTTCTCACAAAAGTTAAGAGACCAGTTAGAGATTTAGCGATAACTGATGCCTACAGTGCTGCTTCTTCATAATCCATTAGGAAACTTTGGGTGTCATAGATTTCAGTGATCATAGCCCTTTTGGGACTAACAGGTATGATAAGGAAAAATCAAAGGTGTATAAGAGTAACAGCACCTGAAGAAAAAGGGCATTGTCAAATGACCTAAACTAAACCCTGATACATTTGATTAATAAATAAAACTCTTTCACTCTCTCAGTTTGGTAGACAAAGATGGTGCTTCTTGCTCAACCTGTCAACAACTCCCCATGCTAAAAACAGGGTGTTTGTTTTAAATTTTACAGAGGGAGGTTAAGTCATGATCTTGACATGCATTAGTTGTGTGACTAAATGCAAATTACTTAATTTCTCTGAGCTTCACCCTTCTCACTTTGAAATGGTGATACTACCTCTCTTAAAGTGTTAGGTAATGAAAGGTTTGTAAGTCATCTGGCATGGTTTCTGGCACATAGATCATTCAATCAAGAAGTATTTGAGTGATTGCTTCATACTGCCAGGTATTTGGGATAGAGCAATAAGCAAAACCGAGATGAGTACTGTGCCTGTCTCCTACACTAGTAAGTCAGCTCCAACAGGACAGGGAATTTATCCATTGTATCCTCAGCTCTTAAAACACTGCATGGCACATTCTTGACATGCACATGCTATATATCCATATACGTACATAATGAACAAATGAACTTAATTTTAATTGAGAAGCCAGACAAAAGTTAGTAAACAAAAAATATAAAATATGAGAAGTGCTAGAAAGGAATCAAAGGGCTGAGAAATGGAAAACAATAGGAATGACTTTCAATAAAATGGTAGGAGAACATTTTTCTGATCTATCTAAACAGCCATGGGAACACTAGAGGGAAAAGCATTTCAGGCAGAGGAAACATTATATACAAAGGTCCTGACGAGGAAAATCACTCAATGGAGTTGAGAACCAAGGTAAACTAGTATGATCGGAACCTGTGAGCAAAGGAGAGAATGGTAGGATGTCAAACTGAAAGATCAGAGTAAAACATTTATCCAGTCTGACAATTGTCTTTAATGAGAATATTAATTTGCTTTTATTTAGTCTTCATATATTTCATTACAAATTACTGCTATTTGTGTTTAAATCTACCATAATATTTTTCCATTTGTTTGACAATTTCTGTTTCTTTTTAATGTCCTTTATCCTTTCTTTTTGATTTATTAAGTATTTTTATCCCCTCCCATTAACTTGCTATGAATTCTTTTATTCTTTTTGCTGTTGGCCTAATTATAACATACATTCTTGATTTACTGAAGCCTAATATAAATTATTACTTTGCCATTTCCACTTTTTGGACAATACAAAAACGTAAAACATTTTTTACTACATTTACCTCCCTTTTGATATATGGGTTATTATTGTTGTATATTTTAGTTCTGCACATTAAAAATCCTCCAAGACACGATTACTTATTTTTTTAGTGCATATTTATCCATTCTGCTCTCTATTATTTTTTGACTCTCTTGAAGTATAACCTGGGTTCATTTTTCTTCTACTTGAAGAACTTTCTTCAGTATTTTCTTCTCTAGTATTATTTTCTGACAACAAATCTTTCCATTTTTGGTATCTGAAAATATTTACTTTTGTTTTTATTTTTAAAGATATTTTCACTGTGTATAGAATTTAGGTTGGAAGTTTTGTTGTTTTTAGAGATTTAAAGATATCATTCTGTTGTCTTCTTGCTTCTGTTGTTTTGATGGGAGGTTGGCTGGTAAGATAATTTTGGCTCTTAAGAAGGTAGTATGTCTTTCATTCTGTGGTTGCTGGAAAGCTTTTTCTTTGTTCTTAGTTTTTTCATTTTGTCTGTAGGTCTAGGGATGGTTTTCTTTGTATGTCTTTTGCTTGGGATTTGTAGAGCTTCTTGAATTTATGGTTTGACTCCCCGGTCAGATAACACCAATATCTGATTATCTGTGAGCCTGTTTGTATTCTGTTTTTTAATCAAATTTTACCCTAATGTACTTCTGGTTTTCTTTTGACTACCATACACTATAAATAAAATTTTAGTGATATTTGAAGCTCTAGAGGATGTCATCATTCTCCAGAGAGAATTGACTTTTGTTACTGGCAGGCCGCAAAGGTTACATTAGATTATGTCTCTGGGCTTCCTTGTCCTTTCGCATCTTTCCCCCAAATTCTCGATGTCTTTGTAGCTTTCTGATTCCTTTTAATAGATTAAAAACCAAAAATTGTCTAACTTCTCTAGCTTCTTAGCTGGAGTTTTGGTCTGAAAGAGAGTTTAAATAATACATTTTATTCTGAAAGCAATAGGAAAGTGTTAAAGTGTTTTAAGAATTGATATAATCTACTTCCATTTTAAGATGATCTTAAATAAACTATTTGGTTATCTTACCCCTTAAAATGTCTATAAAGTTCCCTTTCATCTCCGTTTCCACTGCTAGCATCTTGGTCTAAACTCTAGCTTTTGCTTATTATTATTGCTTTTATCTCGCTTTCTTGGTTCCTGGAGGCCATCTAACATATTGATGTTAGATTCACCCCCCCACCCCCCCACCCCACCCCCCCGAAAGATCCTATTTCTATTACATCTAGATTTCAAATGTAAAAATAGCCGTGAGGTGCTTTAAGTAAGTCGTTCTATTAGTCACAGTTTATAGCGGAGCAATCAGCCTGAGGCCATTAAGGGGTTCACTCAAGATCACACAGGCAGGCGAAGCTACGCGTTGAGTCTAGGCCTCAATTTCAGAAGGTAGATCTGTTATTTTATGTTACAAAGATATATTCTATTCAAGCTACATTTACTGTAGGTGTAGCAGCATTTGTAGTCTATTGCTACTACAGACAAAACTTAGTTAAAATTTAAATTGTTAAAAGTTAAAACTTTTATTGTTATTCTTGCTGCATTGATGTCAAAGGCAGAGATATTCACAGATCTTTTTTCATGGATGTTAAACACTGACCTATATAATTGTTTGAAATATCTCAGAATATAAATCATTTCTACTTGAACAGATTTAACATTATTTTACATACACACACAGCACACACATATACACACACATATGAGTAGTTCAAAAAGAAGGTATAAGATATAATTTCGTGCTTTGTAATTACTTATTATCTAATTTTTTTTAAGGACCAGAGAAATTGTTTCCTGTACTACAGATTTTATGTTTAATTTAATGTTTCTTAGGTATTATTATGTTTTCATTTGGGGGTATTTTTAGATACACTGAGCACTGAAATCACTTATTTCAGGATTATTAGGATACATGTATGCTTATAAGCCCAAGCATGGATTGAGCAGTCTGGGGAAGCAAAGACTTTGTCTTTTTTTAAAAATAAAATTTATATTGGTATTCTCTTAATCTATGCCCTAATATCTGCTGTTTATAAGTATTAAAGTTTCAATTTCATTTCATATATACTTTAAATTTTTGATATTTTAAATAATAACTTGATTTCCATACATTCCAGAGTGTGACTGTTGTGAATTCCCTAGATTTAAAAAGGCTATAATTTCAGATTTGCTAGATAAAATAGAAAAAGTTATACTAAAATAGTGGTGGTCATGACCTGTATAGCTCTCAAAGAGAGATGGGTTTGATATTATTAAGAGCTGGGGTTGGGGAACCAAATTCCTTGGGTGGAAATGCTGGTTTTACCATTTGTCAGCTGTGTAACTTTGGATAGGTCATTTAACCTCTCTGGCCATAACATTAAAGTAGGATAACAATAACACTCCCTTTTAGAGTTGTAATGAGGATTACAAGAATCATTACATGTTAAGTATTTGGAATCTAGTTCCATCCTTAGTAAGCATTCAATTATTATTATTATTATTACTATTATTACCATCATCATCATTAGTTTACCAATAAAATTTTCTCTGAAGTGTTCCGGATAGAATAAAGTTTGTGTAGATCTCTGCAATCTCTAGCATTCCGTCAGCTGATGGAATTTTCAGAGATTCTTCAGCCATTTGACTCTGAGTTTATGAGGTATGACTCTCTCCTGTGTATGGCAATTTGTGGTCTGTATACTAACAAGCAAATGTGTATTTAAAACTTAACACTGGAAAAGGGAAGGCTAGATTTTGATATAAATAGACACGGGAGAATCGAAAACATTTTTCAAGCAGCAGCACTTAAATTTTGCCTCCCAGCTGCCCTGGGGACTTCTCAGGGAGCTCTGATTCAAAGGGAGAAGCCACAGCAGCCACAAGCTCGTCCAGGTTCTGCCTTCTCTGGCTTCCTCTGACCCATTTGTAGCTGCAAGCCAGGTAGATGAAGGGATGCTGCATCCTGGAAGTCACCAATAAATGTAAGTAGTAAGTGGTACCTCTTTAATTACACAGCCTCGCTGAAATGTTGATGGCCTGGGGTTGCCCAGGTGTACTGTAATACTAAATTGTTCGTGACCACAACAGGATGTCATTGTCATTCCTTTCAAATTACAGAGCAGCCATTTGGTAATGTGTGAACACCTGGATTTGTACCTCTTTTAATGTGCAGTAAAAGGGAGAGGAATAGCTGAGTCTAGTTTTGTCTTTGTGAGATCTGACCCATGGCTCTCTGTCCCTTTATAAACATTGTATTCGGATATGTGTATGTAAGTATTTATTTTTTTTAGAAGACCTCCTTGAGGGAACCATTACTTTTGCCATATTATGTACAACAATGCGGGTGCTAGAAGAATGTTAAGTACAAATAGTAACAATACTAGTAATTCATTGATGAGGCTTTCAGTGAGTCACTACTTACTGAGTGTTTAGTGTTTAGACTTGGTTTTGCAAATGTATTAGATTATTTCTTAGATGAACTCGACTATTAGGAAATTCAACCGTTGGAGTCATGATCAAAAAATAACAGCACTTAATTTTTTTTCACTTTTAACTGTGGAACAATTACAAGCTTGTAGAAAAGTCGCAAGAGTAGTATAAAAAATTCCTGTGTACCGTTTCCCCAGAGACTTCATCCACGCTCAACAAGTTGTCTCAGCGATGCTCTTCATACATGAGCTACAATCCAGGATCAATTGTGGTACTCGGTTGTGTCATTTACTCTGGAACGGCTCCTCCTTCTTTCCTTGACTTTCTCAACCACGCCATTTTTGAAGATTATAGGCCAGTTATTTTGGCAGCTGTCCCTCACTTTGGGTTCATTTAATGTTACCTCATAATTATATACAGGTCATGCAATCTTTGGACAAAATTTTACAGAAATGATACTTTGCTTTTTTTCTGTACATCTAGTCAGGGCACACATGGTGTCAACGTTTTTTTTTTTAATTACTGGTGATGTTTACTTTGATCACTTAAGTAAGTTAGAAATGGTGTCTGTCTCTGAGGCTTCTCTACTGTAAAAGTATGATTGAGTTTTTATATTTGGAAGTTAATAATTATTTTGTGGGGAGAAATTTTGAGACTATAAAACCCTCTTCCTCAGCCCACATTCACCAATTAGTTTTAGTATCTATTGCTATTTTTTGCCTGACTAATTATTATTATATTGGTTGAAGAATATTAATTTCCTAATCCTTTCATTCTTTCTACATTATGAAATATTAAACTGTAAGGAAGAGTTTTTTTGTTCTTCCCATTTATTTATCTTTATGATTGAGCATTCATGAGTTCCCATTTTAGTCAATGAATTATAAATCAGTGGAGTCGTGCACTGTATAATGACATTTCTGTCAATGATGAGCTGCATATACGACAGTGGTCCCATAAAATTATAAGGAAGACGAGACATTCCTATTGCTTAGTGACATCTTAACATTGTAGCACACGGGTTTGGTGATGCCAGTTTAAACTAACCTACTGTGCTGCTGGTCCTATAAAAGTGTAGCACATACAATTACAGCAGTAGGCTATACCATCTAGGTTTATGTAAATTCACTGTATGATGTTTGCACAAGGACGAAATCGTCTAATGACACATTTCTCATCATTAAGCAGTGCACGACAATACTGATATGATGTACTTTAATGCTCAAAGTGTCCCAGTTATGTCCAGTAGGAGCCCTTTCAGACTGTAACATGTATCCATCATTTTTTGAGCACTCCCGTTCTTTCTGGCACAAATAATCCAAGCTCATCTTGGTCTTTCCTTGTACTAGCCCTGGGATCAGCTATTCTTCAAGAGCCCCTGTTTCTTTTAGTAGGGTGGCATCTAGAAACCAAGATCTGGGTACAGGGTGTGCTCATTTCTGGGATACTGCAACTTCTAGACTCCTCTAGTGGACAAAGGAAACTTCCTCCCCTTCTCCCTCCCTCCCTTCCCTCCTTTCCTTCCTTCCTCCCTTCCCTCCTTCCTCTCTTTCTTTCTTCTTCTCTTTCTCTCTCTCTATGTATCAATATATGTGTTTGTGTGTGTATATATATACACACACACGTATATTTATATGTAAATATATTTATTTATAACCACAAGTACACACCAATATCTCCAATTTCCATTTCTTATCACTGCAGAATTTACTATAGCTTCCCCTCTTTCCATATTTGTACCTTTCTTCTCTGACAGTAAGGCATCAGGCTTTCATTATCTCAATATATTATTTGCTGAATCTACCTGTATGTAGCCAGTCTTGCGGGCCTGCCCTCCTGCTCCTTGGGCTTGCCTAATGGTTTTTCCACTGGATAGTAAGTATGGGACAGAGGAAAGCTAGAAGGGGGCGAGGGAATGACCTATTTTTAATCTAAAATAACATTGAAAACTACACTTTGGTGGTTTTTTATGTATAGGTATTTTAGAAGTAAAGTTCTAGGAACGGACTTTAATTTTTTCAGATCTTGAAAGTGTATGCTATCATTTTATCTTTCTGTATTCTTTCACAGCGCTTAATGGTAATAGGCATCAGGTGTACAAAGATGAATGAGACACAGTCTGCAAAGAACTCAGCACTGGCTAACACAAGTGGACATGTTAACAACTCCTATGACATTATAAGGTTGTAGAAGAGGAACATAAATAATTCCAGGAGCACAGAAAAGAGACCAACAGATTTGACAGAGGGAGCTGAATGATTTTCTTCTGCATTCAGAGTAATAATCAACATGCTGAAAGGTTCGCTTCTAGTTGGTCTTCTGAATTCTGTCTTTTTCTTAATTTCCTTTTCCTTCTGCCCTGGTAGGACTGTGGAGACCAGAGGAGGTTAGACAGCATGGCCTCCATTCGTGGTCAGTCGGGACTGTCCCTGAGCCATAGGAAACACAACTGGTCCTCGGAGTCCTGCCATCCTGTTTCTGCCAGTGCGGAGCTTGGGGGCTTTTGGCATATTTTGAGTGTAGCTTCTGATTTCAGTGGATCAGAATTGTTTTTATATTTAATAACATATAATTCTTTTGAAAATTACATTTTCAGTGATTTTAAAGCCACTATTATAAAATTTCTTATATTATTAAATAATGTCCATCTTCTAGAATCTTGGTGCAAACCAAATGTGTCATTATATATAATTAATGGGCCTCTAGGTAAATCACTTCAATTTTTGTTATTTTAGGTAAAGACCTCTTCATTGTGTAAAGGGTCTTTAAAACTTATTATTAGTTAAGCCTCTAAACAGTGTGGAAATGTGGGCTGCTTTCATCTCTCTCCAATTAAAAGTTATTGCTCCACGGCTTCCAAGAAAGAATGTTAAGATACTTGGAGAAATTGGTTCAGTATTTCATGATGCAAGTAGAATAAATCAGTCCAGATGAAGAACCCTTGACCTGTTCTCTACCCCTAGTCATCTGAGAGATAAATACACCCCTGCTCAAATTGAGTGTCAGATTCTACCTCTGAAAGCCATTGTGCCTTCTTAGCACTGGCCTTCAAAACTTGAGATGCTCGATTTTTAAGTGAAATCAATTTACAATGAAAATAAACGTTCTTTGTGATTACAAAAAAAGGTAATAGTAATTTAAAAATCCATTAAAGCTGTCTCTCTCCCTGCATTGTAGTAATTGGCAACTCTTTGTGTTATGTTAACCATATTACACCACTATTACATATTTTAAAACATAACTATGTTTCTCAAGCACTAGTGTTACTTAGAACTGTAGTCATCTGTCTATATCGATATAAAGCGTGGATACTGATCACATCTTGACAAGGATCTCAGGCCTGTCGAAAGCTGATTGAAACTTAGGGTGGAGTCTTCACCAGAAGCCCATTATAATTATATATCTTGAACGCAGCACAGTGACACTTTCCTTATAGCTTACAAGGGCACAGAGTTCATAGGCAATTCATATAAACTCAAAATGTCTGAGTAGCCATGTAAAAGACTATTTGTGTCTTGGGAGCACCGGGATCTCAGTTTTCAAGTCATTGCTCTATATCTTAGAAACTGCCACAGTTACCACCTTGAAACCCTGTCTTGGGGTAGGTATAATTACCTCTCATTACTTACTTTGGATTTGGATGGTTTTAAAACCAGAAAGTCACTAAGTACAGAACACTCCACTTGTATGTTCTTTTAGAGCTTCCTTCTTGTAAGCAGATAAGAATTTTTGAAAATCTGTTTTCAAAGCTGTTAAGGAAGATACTCTTCTGAGATTTCCTGCCTGGATTGCTTTAGTTGGTAGAATACCTTGATAAAATAGTTTCACAGTTATTTTACCACGCATAATATTCAGCAAATTATAACACTAACCTTACTATACAGAGTCTCAGGAAATAGGTAATAAGTATTATTATTTTGTGCTTAGTGATAGAAACATTAAGGCTGACAATAACAAGTAATTTTAAAATAATGATTAAGTTCCAGCTAAACAAGTCGTTTGACAAGCATTTACTGAAAATATGTATTTGAGAAAACAGCAGTGGTAATGACAGCGATAATATAACACAGCAGGATAGACTGGCCTCTTTCGTGCCTGTGACTCTTGTGCAATGTGTGTAATTAACAATCATCGAAACCACTGAAGGTACAGCCTGAACATGGTTCAAAGAAACCTTTGTCCTCAGGTTTACTAGCTAATGATATTCTATAATGATTTGGTAAATCATTGAATTCTATCGATTCTTGTATATTTGGGAATATATACTTAAAAATATAAAAGTCTGACTGAGGATTTGGAGTTGGTACCTTTTCTCTTCGCAGTAACCTCCCAGCGTGTTCTCAGCCTCTGTGGAATGCCTAGAATGTTTGTCTCTCAATAGATGAAATGAAGTGTCAACAGGAGACTTTCATTTAGAAATCCAGCGATGTCATAAGCCCATTGAAATTATATTCATTATTACAAAACTCTACTGGCATAAATATTGCATAACAAAATCATGACTTATTGGTAAATCAATTCATTGGAACTTTTTTAACACAAAATCAAGAAACAGCATATTCTGCATTTTTTCTGCTAACAAATATCTAATGTATTTTAAAATTATATCTGAAGTTATAATAAATATCACAGGTCTTTAAAAATATATAATTTTAAGAAATAAGTTAAATATGAGATATGCCAACTCACAATGATAGTAAATACTACTGTTAAACTAAAATATGAAAGTCTGGCTGAGCATTTGTTGAGAATAAGTTTGTAAAATATGTTTTTGAGGAAAAAAACATAAAATCAATTGAAAGTATTTTGTTTTAATGTGGTTTCAGTTTAATTAGAAAACAATAATAAACCATTTTTCATTACCTTTTCCTGAGATATTATAAATATAGCCATTTTTAAGGATGTTCCTGGCTCAGAGATTCTCAAACTTTTCTGGTTTATGGCACTCTCAGTGTCTCAGGAATTTTTTCACGGTGACCCAAGGACAAAAGAAATACTTAATATTACATTTATTAAGTAGTTAGGCCTAAATTTAACTGTAGTATTATAGTAGTAGTTTGTGTACTGTCTGACAGATACTGCTGTGCTTCCTTCAAAATTTAAAAATATTCCATCACGCTCCTGTGAGTTCACGGCAGCCAGCACAGTTTGAGAACAAGGTCCTAACCGTATTAATGGCAAAACACTGGTTATGACTTACATGCTCATTAATTGGGTGATGCTTAGGTGATAGCATCTCTATAAGATGTGTAACTATGTAAGAGTTAACAACAATGAAATAGATCTGTATATACTGATTTAGAAAGGTCTCCAATACCTATCATGAGTGAAACTTGGAAATTTACAGAGGAATAGCTATATGATACCATTTAAAACACATGCATGTATATTGATACAAACCTGCAAATATACACACACACACATATACACTTTACTATGCATGTGTATGTACACATTTACATGGGTGCATAAGAAAGAGCCGGGAAAAATTTATCTGTGACTGATAAAGAAATATTCCTAAATGGACTACAAGGTTGAAGATAATTGTCCAAGGGCCCTTTAGCTTTATCTGTAATGTTTGCAAGTTTTATATATATTAAATTTATTTAGATTAAGACTATTATATAATTTAGTTAGGGTCTGATATTTTTCTAACAGCTAACACCGTAAGGTAATATTATGCGAAGGCCTGGATATACCTAAAATATAAACAGAAATAAATAAAAGTAACTATTGAAAAAAACTCATCCTAAAATCACTTTAAAGATATACAGACATAAAAGCATTCTTTTTTCCTTTATACCTTGACCTATGAAAGCAAGGTATGTTCTTTAAAATAGTAATAATAATGTAACACATATAAAAATGGTGACAACCTCAACTTCCTCTCTAACTCCTGTCTCTGAATCCATATACCTCTGCATCTAAACGTAGATAGTTCTTTTTTCATTTTCTAACTATTCACATATGCCAGCTTGCTGTTGTCACTTCACATGGTGTTGGGGAGCTGTCTAGGTTGACCAACTGGTTCAGGTCTGTCAAGGAGTGTCTTTATATTAACACTGAAAATCCGGAGCATTGGCCTTATCCTCAATCCTAGACAAAGCAAGAGGCTCGTTACCACAGATCTCTGTCAGCGTATATACCCGTATCTCTGTCGCAGTTTTCATAGCTGCATAATAGTCCATAAAACAGTAATACCCCAATTACTAGTCATTGAGATTGTTTTCAATTATTTTTGCTATTATAAACAATTAGATTTTAGTTTCTCTTTTATAAATTATGTTTGTTATGCATCAAGTATCTGAATCAGTCTTGCCCAACTAGGTTCTTCTGATCTCGGGTTCACACATTTCTCCCCAGGTACCTCCTCCTCCTTCTATCCTTTCCTGTGAGGGTCTCCCACACGTTACACAGAAACTCCAGACCCTGCCTACTCCGCAGTTGCATTCACTGCAGAATCCTTCCTCTCTCCTCAATACATCTCCAAGTCCTTCCTTGGTACATTCCCCATATAGAACTAAGCCTCTCATACAAGGTGAGAAAGCGTTCTCTTGGTCAGTTCTGACCACCACTATTTCTCAACACTGTAATTTGCATGCACGCTGTTTCTGCTCTAGGGCTTTTGTTATAGCTTATTTCTGGTGTGTTGTCAATACCGGATTCTCCCCAAGGCCTCACCACCCTCCCTATTTAAGAAGTCTCTCAGGCAGGGATTCCAGAGGAAATACAGGAGGCTGAGGGAAACTGCGATTTTACATAAGCCATGAATACATTTTTATAGAAGTAGGTCCCAAATATTGCATGGGACATATTCATACTAAAAAATTATTTCCTGTTTGTCTAAAATTCAAATTGAATTCAGCTTCCTGTATTTTTATTTGCTAAGCCTGGCAACGCTACCTCTAGTCATTTCCAAGTACGACACTGCATTGTAATTTTCTCTTTGCACCCTCCATTCTTGTTGATGTAGTTGTCTGTGTTTCGTGCCTATCTTCCTCCACAGTAGTGTAGGGTCCATGATAGCTGGAAGCACATCTGTCTTGTTCCTCGCTGGAGTCCTGGGATCTAGGACATGGCCTACTTTACATGAGGGTTCCATACACTCTCTCCAGGGTTGAATATATGTCTGTCAAATACAAATGTCATTCTTAAGCGTGGTATGCTAATTTTAAAACATTTTTGTAAAATTTCAGTTACAGTGGACATTCGACATTAATGATTAGGTATTTATATAACTTAGGAAGTGATCTCTGTGATATTTCTAATACCCGCCAGGCACCATATACTCGTATAGTGATTACAATATTATTGACTGATTTCCTTATGCTATCCGTATGACTATTTAGTTACTACCAATTTGTACTTCTTAATTCCCTTCACCTTTTTCACCCAGCCCTCAACCACCCTCCCACCTGGCAACCATCGGTTTGTTCTCTGTATCAATAAGTTTGTTTCTGTTTTATTCATTTATTTTATTTTTTGAGATTCTACATATAAGTGAAATCTTACGGTATTTGTTTTTCTGTCTCACTTATTTCACTTAACATAATATCCTGTGGGTCTATCCATGCTGTTGGAAATGGTAAGATTTCATTTTTTATGGCCGAGTAATATTCCATTGTGTATATGTACCATATCTTTATCCAGCTGTCTACTGATGAACACTTAGGTCGCTTCCATGTCTTGGCTATTGTAAAGAATGCTGCAACGAACATAGGGATGCAAATGTCTTTTTGCAGTAGTGTTTTGGATTTCTTTAGATAAATGCCGGGAAGTGGGATTGCCGGGCCATGGGGTAGTTCTACTGTGACTTTTTCTGAGGACCCTCTACACCGTTTTCTGTAGTGGCTGCGCTGATTTGCAATTCAGCCAACAACGCACAAGGGTTAATGGTGGCGCATTTTAAACAGAAATATTCTCTTACCTGCCTTGAATTGTGTAAGAAGCCTCACCTTTCATGGATTTCTATTGTCACATAGTTATAGACAGTGTAGTTTATCTTTTATTGTTCCCACTTGTGAGCTTCAGAAGCTCTAGAATAAGAAAAGAGTCATGTAATCAGTTATAGAAAGAAAATCTTTAAAAAGACAAATCTAAAAGCCCCCCACCAAAACCCTATTATATTATTACATTTATTGATCTAGATGAAGGGAAGGGAAATTCTAGGTTTCAGCAATTATATATATTTTAGCTATTTTTAAAAACGCTAATGAAAACATTCATGATTGTTTAAAAATTTAACCCATAGGATATTGTCAACACATTAGGTTGTCCTGGCATTAACTTTATATTTTTTTCGGCAAAAACCTCACAGTATAGCTTCTCTTAATGATCTGTTTATATATTTGAACTTTCTTTTTGGTAAATGTAGCATTATATCTAATTCGTGAATTTTAAAAAAAATTAATTTGTTCTTAATCAGTTTTCTGATAGTTTAAGGAAGGTACAAGGAGGGACTCCCAAAACTGGAATTTATTTATTAAAAATTCTGCATTTAACTTTAGGTGTTTAAACTTCAGTCACCTTCGAAGTACTCGCCATTTGATGCAATACGCCTATCAGGGCATTTTTTCCTACTGCTCTAAACAGTTTTTGAATTTGTCAATTTTTATGTGTTTTAGTGCTTCTGCTGTTTTTGTTTTTCCTCTTCCACATTGGCAAAATGTTTCCCTTTGAGCAATTTTTTCATCCAGAGGAACAAAGAAAGGTCGCTTGGGCCAAGATCAGGTGAATAGGAGGGCTGGGGCACAGGGATCATGCTGTTTTTGTTCAAAAACTGCTGAACACTCTGTGCAGTATGGGCAGGTGTGCTCCCAAATCACTCACCATGAAAGGGGCAAATGCTTTGAGTCTTCAAAAATAATAAAAAATTCACTGAAGCCAAACACAGCCTCTCACAACAACACCAGCTGGTACGCTGATACAGATGGGTTCCAGAAAGAACACTCATCTAGCAGGGTTAGCCTGTACTTCGAGGGGCCCACCCACCAAAGGATAATTTTGAGGTTATATTTTGAGGGGGGGCATCCTTCTCTTGTAAATCAGTAGTGTTTCTTGTTCATTGTAATAACTGACTTTTTCCCCCCTGAACATGTTTCTTTGGATGTAAGTTCCACAGAACATTATTCTTATTAGTAGACTAGAAAGTTCTATATGGACTTTTTCACAAAAAATTTTCCACATTTTTTTTAGGTGACATTGACTAAGTGGTATTTAGACAAAATGGCCGGAGTTAAGTTAACGTTGAGCAATTATAGGGAGAATCTAATCACTATGGACTGATTTTTCATAATTTGGACTTCCTTTTTTTAAATTTTAGATACAGGGATCAGAAGGTTAAAATCCCCTAACAGTTTCTAAAATGTGCCGTGTTTATTTATATGAGACCTAAATTGGTGGTGGTAATAGTGTGTGTTTGTAGAACCTAAAAAAGTACATGAGTAAATCTTCAATTGATTCTAACTCACCAGTTAATTTGTACACAACAAATGTGTAACTATCAGTAGTTTGCTTTCTAAATAGAGATCTCTTTTGCACATTGATAAGCAAAGCATCTATCTATCACGATATTCAGAAAACCCCCCAACATTAACTGGGGTTGTTTGATGTGGCAGTCCCTTTCACAGCAGCTGCTAAGGTGATTCAGCACAAAGGGCCTCCCTTCCTCAGTCCCCGAGAGCAACTAGGTTTTGCTTGAGTGAAGCCATGAAAAAGCAGAAGACTGGGGAGAGGCTGGAAAGACAATGCAGTGGGCCCACCAGAGTTTCCCATGGGCGTATCTCATCCTCTCTTCTGCTTAATGCACGAGTGTGTGTGTGCGCGCGCGCGCGCAGAAAGCTGATGACCCCCCTTCCTATTGAATTGTGATGGAACTAAGTGGGGAGGGTGTCGCTTTAGAATGTTCTGAAATCTAAGAACAAGCTTCCTTTCCCACCACTTTCCGCTGAGTCAGTCCACTGCAGTCCTAGGCAGGATCTCCAGGCCTTTGTGTTCAGATTATTTTACTGGCGGCAAAAGCCACACCCTTGTGCTACACAAACAGAACACTTTGTCCTTCCAGGAGGTCGTACTTTGACCACAGCCCTGGGATTTCTAAACTGCCTCACCGTGTCTTGCCCATTGTGATGAGTCTCCCGGACTCAATGCAGATGCTTACAATTACCCACTCAGGGGCTCACCAGCTGGGGCGGGGGGCTTTGAACCAAGATTGACTCTACCGCTTCAAACAGGCTCATAAATCCATTTATTACACACTCAAAACAGAAAAAGTGCAGTGACAGTGAGAAAGAAATGGATTAATGCATTTTCATTTAGAAAAGTCCATACTTTTATTTTTAACAATATATTCATTCATAGCAAATTCCCGTTTATATGCTGGGATAGTAAATGACCCACAAATGGGTCTACACAGGCAGCTCTAGGAAAGCAGTGTAGTGGGAGGAGGGCTGACCTTGGTTCCTGAACTGCAACTGGCAAATAAATCCCCTGCTTCCCAGCCTAGCAACAATCACGTTCGTGAGATTTTAATCTTCCTGTTCACCTCAAACCCTGTTACAGGTTCAAATGTATCTTATGTAATATTACATTCTGAACTCAATAAAACAGATAATACAAAACTACCTTGTATTGAATGGTGATTACAGGCACTGTGCTGTATTCTGTTAAAAACAAAATTCAACTAAGTAAACTTGAAGATCTAATTGGCTTTATTAAGTGATTCATGAATCAGGCAGCACCCCGTTTAGCAACTAGAAGGATGCTCTGAAGGCTTGTACAAGATGGAAGGTTTTCATAGGCAGACGGGTGGGGCAATGGAGCTGTTAACAAAAGAAAACAAAGGACTATTTTTAGACCAGGACATCTTTTTTAGGTAGAAAGAAACGTCAAGGATTTTTATCGTACAGATTGCGTCTTCTTTCTGTGGGGGATGGAGAAGGCCCTGGTGACAGATGGATTACTGGTGCTTGACCAAAAAATTCTAGACTGGCTGATTAAGATTACATTTCTGGGAGGGGTTGAAACTGCAATTAAATCAGGTATTTAATCTAGGTTTGGTATCCTGGGCCTCTAGCCCAAGTGACACCATTTTCAGTCTGGTGTTTTTGCTTTCACAATGCTATCTGTGTTCATTTTCTCATTTCATTCTCTATAACTTTGTGAGGTTAGTTCTGTAATCCTCTTCACACTAACAAGGAAAGACGTATTAAGTCTCTTGGCGTGGTCACTCAGTTAATAATGGGAAGGACTGGGATTCCAGCAAGGCCTGGTAGAATACAGAGCTCAAGATCTTAACCAGCAAGAAATTCAGCCCATTAATTACATCAACCTTTACATTAAAAGGATGGTTTCAGTCTGGTCAAACTGAGGGGGCCACAGGACTTGCTTAGAAGTAGTGGCATAAGAAGCTTGTTGTTTTTGTTTAGATAGGATGCTTATTGGAGGAGGGGATGATGTTGAAGATATCACTACATAGTTAAGCACCTTCCCGCAGTGGCCTCTCCCCCAACCCCTGACACAATCAATATTGCCTCTTCTGTTGCTTTCCAGACTTCATAAAACATTTTGGGATATCATTTTCACTTTAGCCAAGTAGACCTTATTGAATAAGTCTTTCTTTTTATTATCAGACTCCCTTCCCTGGGATAGGTGTTTACTATTGTCCATCAACCTATATACCAACCCTTCTGCAAAGTGAATCTCACAAAAACGTATTGGCATTTTTCTAGTCTCATACTTTAAAAAAAGTCTCACACTTAGACTAATCCTACTACCAATTTCAGTTATTGCAAGAAATCTTGTAAAACAACCTACTCCTGACTCTTTTTTAACAAAGCCCAGTTGGGTCTGTCTGAGGCATTTAGAAAATTTTTCATTTCTGTACGCGTATTTTTTTTTTTAATTTTAGATATGTAGATTTAATTTAGCCAAAGCAAATATCATTCATTTGGTGGACCCTAAAACTGAATACAACTAATTCTAAGAAGTTTTTATTTTTTTAAGAGAGATGATTCGATCACTTATTCTGGAAGCACTATTCTCACGACTTCTGTGGCACTGCACTTATCTTATTTTCTCTCTGCCTCATTTGCTATTTCTCATTGTTTGTCTTTACTAGCTTTTCCTTCTCTACTTAACTGCTAAATGCCGAAGGACCTTGGATTTGGCTTTAGTCTTTCTTCTCTATCTATTTCTATCTCTTTCTGACTCCACAAATTTAAAACCATCTCTACTCTGAAGAGTCTAAAATTTCTCTCTTCAGTCCTGACATCTCTCTTAGTTCTAGATGTCTAGTCTACATCTCCCTTCATCTGTACAATGACAATGATTGTCACGTGCACAGAGAACTGCTTTTAATTTTCAGTATTTCTCTCCCCATCTTGCCCATCTTAATTGAAGCACTGCCCACCCTATCGTTCAAGTTATTTTATGGTTTCTTGTTTCTACACCTTTCTACATCTCTTTCATTCTTTTCTCTCTCTCCAGACTAGTTTTTCTACTGTATATTACTCCCCAGTCCTAGCAGCCAGGAGAGACGGACTGGACTTTCTGAGTCCCAGCTCCACCGCTGGCTTAGGAAAGAGCCACTGGATGAGCTTTTGTTACCTGTTTGCTCCGATCTGCAGTAGCCTGAATAGCGGTAAGTTCTTCTTCTATAATCAGGTCTGGTTATGAGAAGGACATTTTTCAGAAAATGGGGGTTGTTGGTGCATGGGTTGGATAGAGATCCTAATAATTTTGACTATACAATCTTACCAAATTTTCAATAATTTTATATTATGACCCCCTTGACTTGAACATTCATATAAAGAATCATAAAGGATACTGTTTTCATCAATAATGATTGTAGTCAAAATGTAATGGGGCACAAAACAGTGGTCCCCCAAATATAGGAGAGAATTCTCAAACCTTTGGTTGGGGGAGGGGAAAGTGGATGATTTGGCATTTAAGATACTTTGCATACAAATGGCAAGTTAATAGCTGTGCCTTTCCTAAACGGAGAGGGCTGTCTCCCAGAGTGGAAAGTGTACATGACTTTAAGAGCATATAGTAACTCGTGACATAACCAGGGGAGGTGGATGCCCACCCCAGATGTCTGTGCATCTTGGGGAACTCTTGCCCTGACTAAAGATGGCAGCCTAAACAAGGTAGTAGATATGAGGGAACTGGCAAAAATGGCACATCATAGGGCGGACCAGACATGAGGTCACATAGGAAGTTCCGGGCCAAACATTTAAAATAAGGGTAAGCTGAGAGAGAAAGAAGAAGAAGCCATGTGGGCTGAAAGGGTATAGGACAGGTCGGGTCCACCATGAGGTCTGGCGTGTAAGGAGGTGCCATGTGGTTTGAAGAAGAGGAAGCCACGCAGCCTGAAAAGGTATAAGGAGAGAGCCAATGGAGCTCTGCGGGGACCTGCCCAACCAAGCACGTGTTTGTGGGAGATGCTTGAAGCTGAACTAGGACTGGGAATGCTGAGGAGCTACTTCTGCTTCTCTGAAGGACGTATGGAGAAGCCCCTCTTTTGGGATATGTGCTCCCTGGACTCCACCGCGATCCAGTGTAACATGGTACATGTTTCCCTGAACCACTATGTGGTGGCTGAGAACATATGCTAGATCCTGGAGAGAGCTGCTGTGAGAAGGTGGCGACTCTGAAACCTACAGGCACACATTCCAGGGGCGATGGAGACCTGTTTGCACAGCCGTCTTAAGAACAGATAAGGATATGGGGAGCTTCTGGGAATGGTTTTGGTTTATAGCCTTTTGGGGAACAAGGGAAGTGCTGGGTCTTGTGGGAGAGAAGGGCTCTGAGCAAGAGAACTTTTACTCCCTCCAAGATAGGGACCCTAAAAATAAAAACCTGTTTCCCTCAACACTAATTGTTGGGTCATGTGTTAAGGTGCCATGTGGCTGAGGCCTGGTTTGCTTGGTTACAAAAAGACTTCTTTTTCCTTATTGATTAACAACTTAGACTATATGATTTCCCAACCCTCCTTGACATAAGCTCTTTCTGTAATCTCAGCTCAGCAAGTTTCTAAATTTTGTTGCTTCCCTAAATACGCATGCCTAGTTTAGACAACCAGCTTTTGCCAAGTAGGCCTTTTGGGAGTAATCAAATACACGAGGAGTAGTGGCGATTAAGTTGCTTCAAATTCAATGGACTTGGCTAAAGTTGATTTCATTGTAACCATTTTCACATGACCCTGAGTAATTGACAGAAAGTATACAACTGTATGAATTCTCAAAAAGAGACACTGTCTAGTGAAAGGAAAAAATAGAGTGAATACTCTTAATTTTGACAATGTGGTGAAAGTCTGGGGGATGACGTTCACCTTTCCCTTGGCCAGGGTTTTGATCCATATGAAGTCATCGTGCATCACAGAAGGAAAAGCTGGTTTGCACACTGTGATTTATCTTTTCTAAAAGGAAGTGGCATGCATGCCAGAAAAGAAGGGGAAAGCCTCTCTTTTCATGAACTAGAGTTATTCATCTTATTTCTTTCCTCAACAACTTCTCAATAGTAATTTTCAAATGGAAATCTACTGTTCCTCCTTTCTCCCCACCCCCACCCCACCCTGGGATGGACCATCCTTTCTAGCAGTATAGCTATTTTCATTTAACTATTACATAATTATTATGGAAATTCCCTTTTAAAAGCATTGCTTTAGGAAATTGTGCAACATTTCTGCCTAAACTTCTTAGAGAATGCATATGTCACACCAAGAATAAATTATGTGAAACTACTTTTCTGTGACACTGTGGCCTTTAGAGAGAAATTAAAGCAAGTTTCAGTAGCTTGTTGCTTTACAGAATAAACCTCATTCTTGTTGTTCTTCATGAATTGGTTTTTGTGTTTTTGACAACAGGATTCTTTACATGATAGCAAACTTGTTTTGATTACTTAAAATGTCATACTACAAAAGATGGTGCAACTGTAATTTTCTTACCTTTCCTTCTTTTTCTAATACAGTGATTTTTAACCCTTTTCACCTCATGGCACACATAAACTAATTACAAAAAATCTGTGGCACACCGAAAATATACTTTTTTCTGATCTGACAAAAAAAGGTATAATTTTTATTCATTTACACTGGACGGCTATTGTGTTGGCTGTTGCCACTCATTTTACTTGACAGTCTAAGGGGAAAGAGGTCAGTGCCCCTGACTAAATAGTTAGATATTTCATGTTTTAAAAATTCTTGCAGCACACCAGTTGAAATTTGCTGATCTCATCCAAATAATATACCAAAGCTGAGAAAAATCACTGGATATGAGAGCTTCACAAACAAATGAAAATAAGGTAATAATAATTTAAAAAAGGATGAATCAAAAGATATATTTTATATTAGATAAACTCCATTTCCCCTCATGAAGGATATTTATACTGGTTTTCAAAATAACCGAAAAAAACATCGTTAGTGGAACAGCAAAGCCTATGAAGAAGATTCAGGTAGGGTCCTCGCTGCCTTCGTCCTTGTTTTCTTCCATGGCTATTCCGTTGTTGAAATAAATGGGAAGAGTCACGGATAAAGCTTCAGAATTTTCCCAGAAAGAGAGAATTATAAACTCTTTTCAGGACACTTGCTTTGGTCAGATAAATTTAGGGATCACCGGAGTGTACATACTTCCTGGTGTCAGCTTCAGCCCAGACCTCTTATGTGTTAGCCCCCGCGGCCAGCACCTTTGTCACGTGTCCTCCTAGTAGTTCCATGGGCAACGCAAACTCCCAAACCGAGCCCAGTTTTTCTCTCCATATCTGCTTTCCTCTATTTATTTCCAGCCAGCTATCCTGTTGTTCAAGTCAGACAGTCATTCCAAATGCCTCTCTCCTTGTCACCTCCCCTCCCCATCCACCTTGACCGAAGTCATCCAGCCCTTTTATTTTATGCCTTTCTATTCTCTCTGATAAATTCCCCTGCTCTCTGTTGTCAGTCAGGCCACTGTGCAGTCTCTGGCATATTCAGTCTGCATTCATTCTCCTGTTCTAACTCACCCTTCACACGGTTGACACAGATTTCCTACACAAATCTGTCCCAGTAGGCCCCGTTTCAAAAATATTTAAATAGTTTCTCTTCAGGACAAAGTTCCTACCTCTCCCCTCTCCCCAGCAGATTTCCTGTCTCCATTACACAAACCTTGTGCTTCACAAGTTCCCTGAAGTCATTGCTCTTTTTTCCCATCCTAATTGAACATTCTGCGTTGCGGAAAACACCCTTCCCTTCCTTGTATGATTGGCCAATTTCTTCTCATTCCAGGCTCAACTCTTGTGTAACCTTCCTGACACTTCTGTCTCCACCTTTCTGAATAACTGCCCCTCCTTAATGCTCCCTAAACAGAGCTCTGACATAATACTTCAAAGCAATAGGATACTCAGTTGCTGAAGGGTTATTGCCACTGGAATCATGCAGATCTGGGTTTGATTAATGGGTCTTTCATTTATTAAATAGAAACTCAGACATATAGTTTAACCTCACTATGTTTTAGTTTTTGTATTTGTAATTAATTATATTAATAATACCTGGCATAAAGAGTCTATATGTGTTTTTAAAGATTTTATTTTTATTTTTTTAATTTAACATTTTTTAACTTATTTTTAGAGACAGGGGAAGAAAGGGAGAAAGAGAGGGAGAGAAACATTGATGTGAGAGAGAAACATCAATTGATTACCTCTCATGTGTGTCCTGACTGGGGACCGAACCCACAACTCAGGCATGTGCCTTGACCGGTAATTGAACTGGTGATCTTTCCCTTTGTGGGTTGACACCCAACCAACTAAGCAATACCAGTCAAGGCAGAGTCTATATGTTTTAAGTAAAATAAAGTACATAAAGCATAAGAATAGTGCCTGGTACGATAGGGAGATGTAGTTGGATCTCCCTCTTAATTATGGTTATATGTATTCCCTTTAGGGTTCTTGAGCTGGAACAGAATTGGCCTTTAGATAATGCTGATAAGATGTTAGCATTTGATGCTGTTGACAACTTGCTCCTAAAATACACTCTCCTGTCTTGGATTTTCTTATACAATTCTCATCTATATTTCTCCTTTCATTCTGGCTGCTATTTTTCCATATATTTTGCTGGGAGTTCCTTATATATGAAGGGGATGGAAAACTTCCCCCCTACCCTCCCTTTTAGGTTCAGTCTCAGAGGATTGTGAATTAAACTGGCAATTGATCGATTCACAAGAGGAAAGCATTGTTTTATTTTTCATTTTACATGTACAGAGGCACCAATGAAAAGAAGTGAAAACCCAAAGAAGCAGTTAGGCTTAGTGGCTTATATACCATTTTAACAAAGGGCAATAAATTATGGGAAGGTGAGTAGGAAATGCATGGTAAACACTTATTGTTCATAAGGTTTGTTATGTAGACTGTTCTCTTTGCTATCTTTCGTCTTCTTGCTATGGAAGGGGAAAAACACCTTCACAAGTGAAAATTAATGTCATCTTTACAAAAGGAATTGTGTGCCCTGCTTTTAAGCAGAAAGTGGGAGGGCAGAGAGCTTTTCCTGCGTCTGCTGTTTCTCAGTTGCCTTCAACTCAAAATCCTTATGCTGAAGTGGCTTATTTTGTGGTGGCATATTCTCATCCCCTTCATGTATTTCCCCTTTAAATATTAGAGTTCATCAGGGCCTGTCCTTCCCTTCCCTCTTCTTATCTCATCCTCTCTTTCTCCCAGAGCTTCTTAGAGTTTAACTGACCAAGTGTATAAACATCACCTGTTGTCCTGTCCCTGGGTACATGCAGAGTAAGAAGAGTCTGGGTTGGTGGAAGATGGGATTATGGATCTACCTTTTCAACAAGGTCTTCAAGTGAATCTGAGACAAATAGCACTTGAAAATTTTGGCCTTAGAAATTTTACTCTCCTGTTGCTTTAATTATCACACATTTGCTAAAGATTTTCAAATTTCTGTCTTCATTACATACCTTTCTGTTGGACTTCCAACCCATATAGCCAACAGCCTCTTTGGCATTTCCTGTTGGAAGTTTTTTAGGTAACATGTTCAAAAGTAAAATTTTCATACTCCTCTGCTAAGTGTTTCTTATCCTAAAGGAAGCAAAATCTAGTCAAATGCTCAAACCTAGGGTCAGCTCTCCCCTTCCTCCTACTTTCTGTACTCTGGCACCAGAATGCATGTCATATCTCTAAAATCTTTACACTTATCTCTAACTCCATTACCACACTCTCTAATCTAAACCACAGTTATCTTTTATCTGAATTTCTGTAATGGGCTCCTAACTAATCTTCTGGTATCCATAGTAAGTAGTAATAAATTACGGGCTCTGAAGTCTGACCTTTTGGTTTCAAAATCCTTGTTTGTTCATACCTTGCTTAGCCTCACTTTCTTTTTCTATGAGATGGGAATAAAACAATATTTACATCAAAGGGTTTTCATGGGGGTTACAGAATGTTGTGCATAAAGCACTTTGTATTGTATGTGGCACTGAGGAACCTCACAAGTGTTAGTTGTTGCCATGGTCTGTTGCTCTCTCCTTTAGACCATCACCAACCTGACATTCGTGATCTTTTAAAAATGCATGTCAAATCAAGTCATATATTTCTACTAAAGACTTTTCAGTGACCTTGACACAGTTTTAGAATATTGACCTTTATGAGATTTGCATGACCCTGTCTGATCTGTCTAACCATAATTTGAAGTCCCAATGCTATCTTTCACTACTTTTCCTTTTGATTCTCTGCTCCCCACCAGCAATTCTGGATTTCTTTCATTAGTTAAACACACTACCCTCTCTTTTGCACCTAGGCTTGTCTGGCATGAAGTTCTGTCACCCACCATCCCCAAGTCCCTCAACCTTTAGTTGTTTAGAAAATTCTATTCTTCCATCAGTTTTATTTTTCTTTTACCAGGTCTTAAGGGGAAAAAAACCCACAACAATAAAAAATCATCTTTCTTGGGGTGGGCACCTTCCTTTGGATTTAGTTTTTCCTTTTTGTAGCATTCACCACGATTATAATTTCCTTCTTTAGTCATCATTCCCATGTTCCACTTTAATGATGGGGAATGTGTCTGTCTTATCCGTGGTGTGTTCCCCATTGTATAGCATGTTGAAGACAATATTTATTAAGTGGATAAATGTAAAGATCAAGGTATTGACAATTTCCAATTTCTCCTTTCAATGTTTCTTCTCTCTTAAGTATTAAATCAACATTTTATTTTCTCTAGAGTCTCACTTTGGCTATCATATTTGAATTAGTGGTAAGAACAACTGAACAATGTTCTAAAAGTTCTGAGATTTTTCTCAGAAATGTCTATATCTGCAAAATTTTCTTTAGAAGATAAGTTCCCAGGAATTAGACACTTTTGATGTTTAATAAATCAATTATTTATTCAATAAAATTTAGCGTTCTTGACTATAAACATATTTTAAATTATATTTAGGATGTCACTATTCAGTTTCATATTACAAAACTGCTTTCAGACATATTTTACCCTCAAAAAGGGATGCAGGGTTTTATTTGGATAAGACTAAATATTTTATAAAATTTATTTTAATGATGGCTTGACCTTTTCTGTTCTTTAATATGATTTATATAGAGAGAACTGATCAGCTCTGTAAGCCAATGGAAAGTCTGGGGTCTATTGTACTGAAGGCATCAGGGCTCCTTAGCTTGTTTCATGTTTTATTTATTTAGTTTTGACCGCAAAGAGAACCTTTAGCCTTCCCTTCCTTTAGACTTGTAGCAGGTCATCAGATTTGTCCCCACCTGCACTTTTCATTATTCTGTTGCTTTCTTCACCCTTTTCTAAAAATCCCCTCGCTTGTTCCACATAGCTCATTGGAACACACCCTTTTAATTAGCTGCACTCTCATGGACCCTGAGCTCCCAAGCCAGCACTGCATTGCCTCTAAGATTTATAGCCCAGGATGGTAGCTATAAATAGCCCAATTCTGTCTACACTTAAGATTAAAAAAAAAAAAAGGGAGTGTTGCAGTGGGTAAGGTCAGAAGTAAGGTTCGGTGAGTAATGTAATTCTGGTAAGACTGCTAACCAGCTGCTAGACAGAAAATATTATGAGGTGGGAAAATTTGAGCCCTAGGTCTCCACTGTTCCTCCACTATCATAAATCTTGATACTTCTGGCTCTAATGTCATTTATTTCACAGAGTCTTTCTGTGCCTCAGATGTTAGCTCTTTTCCCAGGAGGTACATAGGTATTTTTGAAATGAAGAAACTGCATATCAGCATGGTCAAGTAATACGCACAGATTCTCCTGTATAGTAAGTTGTGGGGTGTGGTGGTCAAACCCAGACCATCCTGACTGTAGTGTCTGTCCACTTCCCAAGGTACGTTACTGCTTTCCCTCCACACACAGAGCAAGACAGCTCTGTATGCAAGTGGTTGATTTCATAAATGATCCTTTCTTTTTCATGTCTCTTTTAGTTACCTGCCCCTCCATTAGTTGGCATCCATTGGTTCCTCGTTGGTTGGCTTTCCGCGCTATTCCACACCTCCCTCCACTCTTTGAAAGGTAGCCTTCCCTGAAGGTATTGTATTATCAAAGTACTGTTACCATTAAGGGATTGGTCTACTAAGAGCAGGGTTTGTTCATAATAAAATAGTCTATTTTTGAGCAAAGTATAAAATGAGGGAAGGCCTTAGCCAAAAATAATGTCCACAGAAATCTCATCAATAAATTTTTTTTTCCTTTGCCTTTACAAGCCTCTTAAAACTAAAAATATAATTTCCCTGGGAGGGTTAACACTTATACCACTATTTATGATAGCTTACACTGAATGTTTTAGTCAATAGCTTTTCTTCTACCAATAAGCTGAAATGAGCTTTCGTGAGCCAAGATAAGTTTTTATGTGGGGTGGGGATGTCAGGAGTAGGAAGGGGAAGATAGGTGGAGATGGATGTTACCATTTTGAAGGTCAGTTTTGGAGTAGAATCTTTTCTAGGGAGAGTGGTTCTGGAACAATGCTATTTTCTTATACCAGTTCTGCCAGAGATTGGCAAAATCTGCCGTGCCTTCAGAGCAGGTAACATGAGACAGAGGAAGATGTTAGGCCTCCCTCTTGGAGATAAATGTGTCCCAGTATGGATAAGGGCAGTCCCTGAGCTCTGAAAAAGTGAAACATATTTGCATTCCCATCTTCCCTGACTAGTTTTTTTTGTTTGTTTGTTTGTTTTTTCATAGCAAACAGGCTTCCATCTGAGCATACTTTGTTTCATTCTAAAGCCCATCTGTCTTGGTGAGAAATTATTAGGTTGTATGCTACCCACTCAACCTGGTTTAGGAATTTTCTAGGGAGCATCATGGGGGCTTCCATGAAAGAAAACTGCAGGACATCTAGCTGGCCTCACACGAACTGTACATTGGACAGGAACTGACTAACTCTTTTTCTTCCTTTCTTGGGCCACATGGTCTCTTGTCTCAGCTTCTCTCTGGGAGTCAGTTATACACTTTGGTCTTTGAAGACTAATTTCCTCTGAACATTTCCAAAATTTCTATATCGAAAGGGTTAGAAAAAACATTCTGTGGTGGTTTTGGCAGGAGGGCAATGGAACTTGCACAGAAGCTTTGAGCAAACTGTTTTAAATCAGTTAGTTTGGTGGCAGTGATGGTTAAGCCACCCACTCACGCACCATCACGCATCCCCCCCCCCGCCCCCCCTTGGGCTTTCTCTGAGTATCCTGGCAGACAACTCAGTGTGTGATTTCAATGTCCTGATTCCAGCGTCCTAGGCCAGAGGATATAGTTGTCCCAGCCTCTGTTTTCATCTGGTAAAAAAACATCAGTGCTCAACCTGTTAATCGTTCCTTCCTCTTCCTGAATATTTCAGCCCAAATCAAGAAAAACTGGCACTAGGCTGCAAGGGAACAGCTTTCCGTAACAGAAAAAACTTGGGGCTAATACCCTCCTAGATGTTATCACCTTGGTATTTCTTTTTGTACATATGAAAGACAAAGCATGTATCCTGGCTTAGCATGAAAAGCAAAACAAAAGTACCCATTGGGAGAAGCCTTCCTCAAATTCCCTGAACCAGACATCTCCCATTTCCTTTGCTTAAGCTCATTTCCTGACAGCCAGCCTTATGCCTTTCTGAACTCTTTTATTGTAGTTTACTAAAAACAAGTAGTTCTCTGCACCACCCCTTTGCATACTGACATCATCTTTAGAAGGTAATCTCTGGGGCTTCATCTGTGTGATTTCTTTGATATGATTAAATTTTACACACATACGTAATTTTAGAGTATTTTTGAAAGTCTAGAAATACAATTGTCAGCAAAATTATATGCCTTTTTATTTTCAGATTGTCTTCTTAAACACCAACAAAAACATTGAATTCTTGCATATTTACTCCAAGGAAACTGTTTTCTTTCCTCTGCAGCTCCTAGGAGGAAAGCAAACTGATTTTTTACTTTTTTAATTTGTCTATGCATAAAGTTAATATCGGTGATATTTCTGAGAATTTCTTCCAATACGGTTTGACATGCTTATTCTTTTTTTTTCTTTCTGCCATGCTTTTCTCTATTAATCATTTACCTAAATTTATTTCTTATAACATTAGACAACTTCATGTAGAACTCATTTTTCTGGGTTTTCTATTCTGAGTAAGTAAAATAAAACTTCTGTTTGCAGTTTAGGTCAAAAAGTGTGTGATCATTCAAAACAAAACAAAACTAAACCACACACACAGGCTACAGCTCTGGCCGGTTTCCAGGATTCCATCTGGCAGACAATGGGCGGCCGCAGCCGACAGGCAGGGGCGGGCAAGAGGAAGCCTGTCCTACCCTCTTTGGGGTGTCAGGGACCTGAGCAGGGTCAACGTCAGGTTGAGGCTGGGAATGGGATAGGCCAATTGTTTTGCAAATGGTTGGTGATAAATATCTGTCATGGCCTGTTTTACTTAAACATGCATTAAAAATGTATTAAATTCAGTAGTGCGTACTTAGAAATCCATTTTACAAGTTTATTCTTTTCACTCTTAGGACAGTTTAAACTAAACCGTGACCAATTTTGGAATAACTACAGCTGAGCAAGAAATGGCTTAGTGACAAGCTAAAAATAGATGTCTTCCTTTATATTCTTTTTCTTGTTTATTTCCAAAAAAACTTGCCAGTGTACTTGGGATTATAGTTTATAAAGACTAAATTAGTCAAATAAGACAATGAAAAATGCAAGGAATAGCATTTTATTGCATAAAAAGGAATTACTGCTTTCTATATTTGGATTTCTGAATTCCCATAGTGTGTCAGCAATTTTGTATCTCTCTTCACAAGAAATTGACAAACGCGAAGTGGACTGACATACAATCACTATACAAATCTAAAGTTATGTTTTGACAGGACACTTTAATTTTTAAAAATAATGTATGTAAAATTCAGTTAAACATACATTACTTCAGTCACTCCTCCAAACAACCCCCGCAGTTCCTAGAATGTATAATCCACGATTCACGGTATCCACAGACCAGAGAGAAGGCTGGTTTCCCAGCATCAGTACAAAAAACTCTCAGGAAGGGAAAGGGTGAAGAAACCACATACTTAGTACACCGAAGCTCTGCTGGTGCTTCAAGTATATAATTTCACCTCATGACGGGGCCTCCCACTCACCCTCAGCCACCTACTCCTCATCCTAGAGATAGGAATTGTTATCACATTTTACAGATGAGCAAATTGAGACTGAAATAAGACCTACTCATTCTTTTTTTTAAAGACTTTATTTATTTTAGTTTTAGACAGAGGGGGAGGGAGAAAAAGAGGGAGAGAAATATCAATGTGTGGTTGCCTCTCATGTGCTCCCTACTACTGAGGCATGTGCCCTGACTGGGAGTCGAACTGGCAACCTTCTGGCTCATAGACCAACACTCAATCCACCAAGCTAGACCAGCTGGGACAGATGTACTCATTCTTATTGAATCTTTTTTTTTTTCTATTTTATTCTAAACCACAACAGCACAAAAATTATATGCTGAAAGTTGCACAGCTTCTAATTGGCAGACCTAGTACATCTTACCCACATGTTCTGTCTCTAAGTACAGACCTCTTTTTGCCAATTGTCACCTGTTTACTGCTTTTTTTTTTTAAACCTATCATTTTGCAGACATGGAAGAACAGGGAGACATCATTAAGACTCGGCTGGAACAGACAGTAAAAATTTAGGTTTCGTCTTGGGAGGTCTGGCAAAGGTCTGGAAGGGAGACTCACATCCCTCCCAGTAAGGTTACCAAGGCTGGGAAAACAGTATGTAGTCCCCAAACTGGTGGTTAGCAGCAAGGTGGGAAAACAGGGTCCAGTCTTTTAGGACCCCTGTGTTTTTGCCCCTGCCTTCTGCACTGCTCCTTCTCTGTTGCAAAAACACTAATTGTTTGGGACCTGCCCCTTTGTCACCCTTTTCTTTTCTCCTCATCCTTTAAAGAGTAGCTGTCTACCCCAGTCTTTTAAAGCAGAGAAGGACCTGCTGGCTTGAGCTTGGAGCAAAACGTGAGCCTCTGGGGAGGAAAAGATTCACAGGGCTCATGTGTCAACAGTGTGTGTTGATTTGATAGCCTGAGTTTCAATTTAACAGCGTCCCAGTAACTTTACAAAAACATCCATTCCAGGTTATTTCTATCATATGAACCTGACTCAGGGGGGGAAGGCTGTGTTAGATACCCTTGGAGGAAAACACCATGCGTGGGGTAAAGCGGACTGTTTCCTGCAAGTAAACAGGGTCTACATGACCTAAGGGGGGAAAAAAACAAAAACAACAAAAGATTTTAGGCACAGCTTTCACTTAAGTTTTGAACTTACAAGGACAGAAGTTGGTTTTTGCCTATAACAGGAACAAATTTTTTATAGGATATCTATATTTAAAAATCTCAAATCCTTACTGTATACTCTTTTTTCTTCATTTCTATTTCTTTTTTTCTTCAATCCTCACCCAAGGATATGTTTATTGATTTTAGAGGGAGGGGAAGGGAGGGAGAAAAAGAGAGAGAGTGAGGAGAAACATTGATGAGAGACAGAAACATCAATTGGTTGCCTCCCATATACGCCCAGCCGGGGATCCAACCTGCAACCGACGCATGTGACCTGTCCAGGAATCGAACCCACAACCTTTTGGTGTATGGAATGATGCTCCAATCAACTGAACCACATGGGTTAGGGCTCTGTTTCTTTTTTTCTCTTCTTTTATAGTTTAACATGTTTTATTATGGATATAAATTTGATCTAATATATTGGCAATTCTGGATTTTCTGTTTTGAATTTTAAGATAAACTAACACTAGTTGAATTGACAGAGATATTTTTCTTTTTTAACACACATAAGGGAGTGAATGACAATAAAGGTTTTTAATTAATTTATTTATTTTGCCTGTACTTAGACGTGTGTGTGTGTGTGTGTGTGTGTGTGTGTGTGTGTGAGTGTGTTTATCTAGGATGACAGGTTCCCCAGCCACACCCAGGCCCAGGAAGTCTCTTAAAAATATTGATAAAGCCAAAGCTGTCGCTGCAGATACATTCTTAGGTAAAGGGAAATCAACGCATTACTGGTGTTGGAAATTTGTCTTTTATAAAAGAAAAGATATTTTATTTAAGTGCAGGGTCTAGCAAAATATTAGAAAATGTTTATATGTGATGGCATTAATATACACTTTTTAAAATTGCTATAATTCTTTAGCTTCTGATTTTACTTAACTTTGTCAAATTCTTCTGAGACATTCTGACTCCCACAAGTAGATTAATTATGTGGAGAAGTTTATGGACCTCGTTTTGGTGAAGTGAAAAGGTTAGTACTGTATGAATAATTATCCAAGGTCAGGAATTTAGAAGCATCTATGATGATTAGATTATAAAACAAGTACAGATTAAAAACAAATGTACCTCTAAAGTCGCCTGCAGCTGCCATTGTAAAGGAGGTTTTGAAGAAAAGTTTTGCATTCAGTGGAAAACTGGTTAATACCTGGTTATTAGCTGATTATCATCTCTGTTTTAACATAAAAGAATGTATGAATCCAGCCTGCATATTTTCCAGTTAGGGTTTATAGGCCCACTTATAGCTTTAAACTTTTCCAATCAAAAATTTTCTTCAACTTTTTGACTTGGTTGGTGTATCAGTCAGAGTTCTCCAGAGAAACAGAACAAATAGAATGTATGTATCTGTCTGTCTATACATCTGTGGTGAGAGAGGAAAAGTAATTTTCTGCCTACTCCTCTGGGTTCTTGGCTGAGATGCCCCCTGTAAGAAAAGACAGATTCACAGGAGAAAAACCCACCTATATACCTCCTGTGTACATGGGAGATACCCAGAAAAATTGAGTCACTCTCTCAAATGGCCCAAGCTACCACCTTAAATACCATGCCCAGCCAAAAACAAAAGAAAAATGTTAAGGGGAGGGAGGCCAGTTTGGGAGGTTTACAGAAAACTCACAATAAAGAAAGATATGGTTGTTATGCTGATTTAAGTTGAAGCCTTCTCCATTCATAAAAGTTTCTAAAGATTTGGTCAACCTCCTCTTTGTACTGAAGGAGACACCCTAACCAATAGAGATTTCCCTTATAAATATGAATGTCTCTTCCAAACTTTTGCTTAGTTTTCAGAGCTTCTGTGTCTGCAGTTTGTTAAAAATAACAAGCTCAAGATAATCTTTATGCCTCAGAGGCATATTTTCAAGTAACAAATTCTGCTCCCCTTCATTATCTGCCGAGAAATTTATTTCTTCATTTTAAGAAACTCGCTTACAGGATTACAGACTCGGGCAAGCCCAGCGTGGGCAGACCGGGCCACAGGCTGGAGACGCCAGGAGGAGTTGCAGCTTCAGCCTGAAGACAGCGTAGGGGGAGAAGTCCCCCTCCCTTGGGGGACTTTAGTCTGTTTTCTTAAGGCCTTCAACTGATTGGATGAGACCCAGCCACGCTATGGAGAGTAGTCTGCTTTTTTCATAGTCTACTGATTTAAATGTCAATCTCATCTAAAAATACCTTCATAGCAGCATCCAGACTGGTATTTTACCAAACATCCAGGTCCTCTGGCCTAGCCAAGGTGACACATAAAATGAACTATCACAGTTGTCAATTTAAAACCATCGATTTAATCTCTGAAGTTAGATAGTCAAACTAGGTTCTTCGAAGAGAGAATGGATCGACACTACAAGGGGGATGGAGAGATTCTCCATGGGCTCCATGGCAGGCAGGGCATATTTGCTGTCTGTCCAATAGTTAGTTTCCCCTTCTTAGAGTTGCCAGATGTAGTAAGTAAAAATATAGGATGCTGTGCCTAGTTAAGTTAGACTTTCAGGTAAGCAATGAATACCCTTAAAAAAAAAAGTGTGTCCCTCTTTTTGTACGGTGCTTAATTTTAAGAATTTATTCATTTGTTTGAAAGCCAAACTTAACTGGAGGCCCTCTGTTTTTTCCCTCTAACTGTCTATTTAAAAATTTTAAGACTTCTTTTTTAGCACAGGTTTACAATAAAGTTGAAAGGAAGGTACAGAGGTTTTCTATATACCCTCTGCTCCCACACACACAGGAGCCTTCTCCCTTATCAATATCACTCACCAGATTGGTACATTTTTTACCGAGGATGATGCTACATTGTTACATCGTAATCATCCAAAGTCCATTGCTTACCTTAGGGTTCATTCTTGGTGCTGGACATTCTATGGGTTTGTACAAAAGTATAATGACGGTCATCATTTTAGTATTTTACAGACTATTTTCACCACCCTAAAAATTCTCTGTGCTCTGCCCCCCCCCCCCCCCACCCCAGACAGCAACCACTGATTTTTTTAATTGTCTCCATAGATTTTTTACCTTTTCCAGCAGATGCCCTGTAGTTCTCCTTACCCCTTTTTACTTACTACCGAATCAGTTTTTGGAGAGCGGGAGTATCTTAGCCAACAGGAAAGGGTGTTCTAGCCCTCAGCTCAGCTGGTTGTCGGGCACACAGTTATGGCCAATGAGGTATAATTAGAAGTCAAATGATTGATGATTTATTATTATTATTATTATTATTATTATTTGCCTTTTAATCTTTGTGCTTGCTTTCTTGCTTCTTTATGTCCAAAAAAAAAAAAATACAGTGTCTAGAGGAGGTGAGGTCATCCTGGGACCATGAAAATGAGAGGTACAAATTAAAAATGGCAAAGACTATACTTTCAGCAATCATTCGTATAGTTTGTTTAAAATAGCAGAGCATGTGTGGTCTGTGCATTGCATTGTGTGCCCGGCTCCCAAAGCCAAATCATCTTCTATCACCATATACTTGAAACCTATTAACCAATGCCACCTCAATAAATTTAATTTTTAAAAAAAGTGGCAGAGCAGGAGAGAAGGAATCTGGTTTCCTGATGAGATCTTTGAGTTGATGGACCGGTCCAAAATTGCCCGCTTTAGAATTTTCTGTTGTGTGACAACGTAAACGTACTTGGTCAAGCCATTGTAGTTATGTTTCTGTTACATGAAAATACACAGAATCCTAAAAATTGTAGATTTCTGTTGTTAGTCTTTTGGAATCAAATTCAGGAAATACTTGGGTGTTTCTGTAGGATATACCTCCCTGTGCCCTCCTCTTGTCTATGAAAAACAATCTTTTCTGCTTCCTGATTCCTGAGTGAGTTTGGAGATAGATAGAATTGTGTCCAAGCCAGTCTTGAGGAAACGATAGGATTTTTTCGTATATTCTGTGTACTTATATACACACATATGTACTATAGCACCATGTGAGGAAGGGGGAAAATTCCCCTCTTCCCCCTCTGCTTCCTTTTGGCTGGACAAATAATCAGATCAACAGGAGGAAGACTGACAAGAGAAAACTCCATTTAATCTTTTTCACATGAGAACTGCACATACATGAGAGAGTCAGAGACCATGTATACATGAGGGTTTCAGAGGTAGAAATGGGGATTGAGGTATATAAGAGACCCTGAGCTAGGGATGAGGTGAGGTGCCTTAGGGGCTTCAACAGGTCACCGCAGTATAAGAAGAGCAGACATTCAGTAATTAGTAGTTTGCCCTGCCCTACAGATAAGCCAAAGGAAATTTTCTCTAATAGTTTCTTATGGGAAAAGCCTTTAATTCAAATTCTTTGGGGTAGTTAAAGGAAGGGAAAGAAATTTCTCTTGAGCCTGAAGCTAAAATTGCCTTTAGCTCAAAGTAACCTGCACAGCACTGAGGCACATTTTGGAGTAGCTTGTTCTGGAGCCCACAACGGCTAATTTTATCAACTACCAAAATAAGAGAATGGTTTACGCTTAAAAACAACCATGGGAACAAAAAGAAAAAAAAAGGAATTCCTTTTTAATTCCTTTTTTATCTGCCCCAAACCCTCTTAAATTCTGTTCCAAGCTCTGTTGGTCTTTACTAGACCGAGTAAATTTAAGAAACAAGAATACAGTCAACTACTTTTCTAAGAGATCTAGTGAAAAGTAGGCATTCTTGAATTCAATAGGATTTAGTAGGCTGTGAAGCTGTACTTGGAACAAATGGGGAAAAATATATTGTTAATTATTTCTAATAAATCGAGTAGTAGTTACAAGTAAATTAGACACTCGAGCGACATGGGTAAATATGGAAAACATAAATACAGGTATTTCTGAATCTAAAAATAATGCAGCTGTCTCATGAAAGCCAATGGAATTTATGTTTATCAGGTACAAAATAGAGTTAGTGTACCTTCAAAGATACACTAGGGATCATAATCCCTTCCAAAGTCTTTATCATCCCTACATCCCTGGACCTCTGTTCACCTTGTGATTTGAAAGGGTTATTTGTGGCAAGTAGAGGATTATATATGGTTCTTTGAGAACAGCTGTGGGTAGAGAACATAGTATATGATTTTTATATTACTTAATAAAGAAAACTGCAAATTACTTATATCTTTGTTTTTATTATAACCAAACCATCCAAACTTTCTGAGCCCTAATTTATTAGGATAAAAAAAATAAAGATGGTCATAAATATACTCCATTTCTGAGGGATGTTAAAATAATTAACAAGAAAAAATTAATATTCTTTGTGCAAGAAAACAGATGTTCTGTCACATAAATTGTTTTATATTGTTTTTCAGGATATAGGAAACATATTTCTTTAGTGAATAAAACAATATTTGACAATAGTCAGGAAGTAGGTATATGAGTTTTATTTCTGAAAGGAAATGCAAAAAATAAGAATGTTTTTAAAACAATTTGTTTTTTAGACAATATATGTTGACCATTATTTTACTTACAAATTACACTGTTACACAGGGTCAGGCAGAAGTAAAGCTTGCTTGAGTGTGGTTGGTAGGGTACGTGAATGTCTTGCAGGAGATGGACAGCAATTTGAACATTTCACCTACAATATCACATCGTTTGCTTGAGTGTGATATTGTTATGTTACAGAATTATATGCTTATGATTTTGTAATAAAATAGGGGCATTATTTATGCCGGGCCCTGTATATAGCTTACAAAACTTTAGAGATAACTCAAAAGATATGAAAATAACTATATTTTTTCACATATTGATAGAATCACCTTAATGTTTTAGATTATAATTGTATTTACAACAAAGTCCATTTTAAACTATTCAATACATGGAAAATAACCCTAGTTTTTGACTTAACATTGTAGGATTTCAGAATGAGTCACCCCAATGTGTGACTCTATGACCTGAGGTTATTTTGAGCGAAAGGCCACAGAGACCCTGAGGGTTCAAGAGAAACTCCTGAGCCCCTCCTACTGTAACTACTGAGAATTTGAATTAAAGGCATAGCCCATAATAACATGATCAGAGATAACCTATTCAATTTTTTAAAAATTTATTTATTGATTTGATAAAGAGAAAAAGATAGAAGGGGAGAAACATCAGTTTGTTGTTCCATTTATTTATGCTTTCATTGGTTCATTCTTATATGTGCCCTGACCAAGGATCAAACCCTCAACCTTGGTGTATAGGCACGACCCTTTAACCAACTGAACTAGCCAGCCAGGACCAGAGATAAACTTTTTTACCTATTTATAGGGCATGGCAAACTACTAATTACTGAACCTCTATTCCTCTTAAGTCCTCGTTGACCTTCCTCCCCTCTGAAACCCCAAGGTACCTTACCTTAGCTCAGAATGCCATATGAACCTCATTGCAACTTTCTGTCTCTGAAACTCTCAAGTATGTGGTGTCTCTGAGTCTCTCATGTATGTAGGGTTTACATATGTACTATATGCAATTGAATTTGGTAATTTTCTCTTGTTAATCTGTTTCATAGCAACTTAATTATTAGACTGGCCGATAAATCTTAGGACAGAGGAAAGTTTCTTCCTCTTCCATAATGCAATGCTATCAACCATGTGTTAACTGATGTTATTTTAAATAATACCTAAATTTTATTTAATATTAAAAAATCAAAATTTTATTTTATTTAAAAATTAGTTAAAATAATACCTAAATTCCTTTTATATAGAAAAAGAGAGATTCTTGTTTTTAGAACTTAATTGACTCATAGCCCAGATGCAGCTGTGCTATGTATGCTGTAGTAGGAAAATATTTTTATACTATACTTTAAGTTTTAAGAAAATGTAAGGACAGTTAGTGTAAAACTGAGATTGGTATTTTCTATTTTCTTTTAAAACCTTATTTAATATTACTTATTTATAGATTAAATATAGGAGGAAATTATAAAATAAAATACTCCTAAAAGTGGAGGAATGAAAAAAGCCACCCTGGCACTTTTTTTGTCACCTCACATTTAGCCTAGTTTCTGATTTTCAGGCCATTCCTCAGGGCTGCAGCAGTGATTGACATCTGTACCTTCACCAAGGCGTTTGATCAGATTAAGCAGTTCCAAGCAGTGCTAAAAAATTCACACAGATCTGCCTAGATTAGGCTTTCAGCCCCTTAGTTTCGGCAAGGCAAAGGCGTCATGTTGTAATTTTTCTCTCCTTTCTCAGCACCAGAATTTATTCTGCTTTGACTAGTTTGAATTGTTTTCTCCTATCTAAAGGTTTTCCTAGATATTCATTTTAATCTGATTTTCCCTTTATGTAAGTGTGAGGGTATTCCACAGTGTAATTACTGTCTACAGTAATTCAATAGAAGAATACTATTCTGAAAGAATGTTTTCCCATGTTCATTTTAATACACTGGAGTATACTGAATACCAAAGCACAGATATATTGGAGAATAATTTGGAAGTTAAAATCCTGATTGACAGCTACCCAGAAAATTCAGTTAATCAGGAAACTATAATTCTTAAGCATTTCAAATATTGGACATTTTATGATATAAATTAATAATTATACTCAGTACAATTCAATTTTGTGTAGAAATAGAGCATAATCTTTTCATACCTTTAACCAATGATGCTATGCTCTCAACTAAGACAATCTACATTGCCTTGGATACCACCAGAAGCCCTTTGTGCCTCACGTTACTGATTATCATACCACCGCTGATGTAGCCCAGTCTCCCCGCCCCCCCAACTCCGCTAATCTTTTCAGTGTGTCTGCTGTTCTTCTCTACAAAAGGAAAGTCTTCTTTATCCTGCTTCATATTTTCCTCACTTGCCTCACAGGACAGCAGACTCCCACCATTTCCTTCTAATCCATTGGCTGCTTCTTCATGACTTTTTTTTTTAATTGCCCCTCTCGTTTTCCCTAACTTCTAAATATTGGACTGTTTTTCTCTTCCCTAACTATACTTCCTAGGGGAGCTTAGCCAATCATGACTTTAACTGCCGTTTAATGCTGATGAATCCCATATTCTAATATCCTTCCCGGACCTCTTTTTTTTTTTCTTTTTGAGTCCCAAACTCCTGTGTATATCTTTTTTACCCCTTATTTCTCTTGGCACCTAATTGGCATCTCAAATTAACATATTTAAACTTTGACTCTTGAACTTTACTTTGTCATATCAAAATTGGTTCTTCCCTTTTCTTCCTAACTTCAGTGTATGGTATTTCTACTCAGGTACTGCTTAGGCAAAAGGGCTAGAAATCATCTTTAACCTTTTTCTTTTCAATTCAATCCACTGGTTAGTCTTTTGGCTCTACCTTTAAACTATATTTTAACTGTACCACTTTTCGTACCTTTCAGCATTCCCATCTCTTGCCAGACTCTGCTATTTTTTGCCCGGACCCTTGCAAAAGCCACCTGACTGGTCTTCCCTATTTGCGCACCTCCAATGTGTTCTTCATATAGCAGATTTCAATCTATTTCTACTTTAAACTCAGTCACTTTCATCTCTTCATCAAGGCTTTCCAAAGACTTCCCATGACAGTCGGGTTAAAAAACAAAGTTTCGTTAATGACCTGCAAGACCGTACATGGGCGAGCCCTTGCCTACTGTCCTGCTCTGGTCCACTTGGCTTCGACTCACGTTGGATTCCCTGCCACCGTCAGCAGGTCAAAGTTTGCCTGTATCCGGATCTTCACGGTGCTTTCCCCACTGCCCAGCACACTCTTTTTCACAGCCTTTTCGTGTTTGTCTCCTTTATATCACTCAGATTGCTTCTCCAATGTCCCTTATTGAGAGGCCTTTCCTCTAAAACTTTCTGTTCCCTTTCTACCCTGCTGAATGCTATCTGTATTACTACCTGAAGTTTTATGACTTATTTATGAAATAAGAGTGGCACCTAATTTATCTTTTTCACAACTTGTATGGATAGCACCCAGTATATAATTAACAATGAGTATTTGTTGAATGAGCAAATGAATCTATCAATGCTGTATGGTTTTGTAATTTTTAATGCATGGAATTGGTAGGAATCTCTTCTCATAATGTTTTATCACAGGCATTTTGAAATTGCTTATTCAACTTGCATATTTCTTTATTCTTTCTTCAGAAATGTGGCGAGAGACATTTTTATGCATGAGCTTTGTTGTTAAAAGGAGAGACCCAGGACACATCCTAGCATTTCTGTTTTGATCAGGTTTATTTACCGTTCTAAAAATCTGTGATCTGAGATTTTTTATTTTAGAAGCAGGCATAATGCTTTCTACCTTGTTGAGATAAAATACTGACAAATAGTATATTTAAAGGAGCCTGTTATAGAAATTTGCACATGCTCTCAGTACGTGGCAGCCATTCCTACCACTGCCCCCCGCAATACAGCCTTTACACACTGCACTTTCTGAAAGCAAGGAATCCATCTGCATGTAGGATGGGTATGTGGTAAAGGTAAAATACACTGGGTCAGGGATCAGAAGACCTGGCTCCAGGCCAAGTTTGTTACTTACTACATTTCCTAAGAGGTTAAAAGCATATTAAGCTCTTTGATCCTTTGAATCTTCATATATAAATTGAGGGGTGTGGGGTAGGCATGGAGGGTGGAGAAGAACTCTATAATTTTTAGATTTTCTAGGTTCCAGCGCACTCTGTAAGTTCTGTGATTCTGTGTGTATGGAAAGCCGTTTTCCAGTCTCAAAAGAGCTCATTAAGAGGAGTTTCTGTGGCAAACTTCATATATTTCAAAATGAACATTTCTCAATGCAGTTTGTATTTCTTCATCATTTCATTTGTGGGATGTTTGAGATAAGCGCGTGGGATTGAAGCCCCTGGTGAAAGAGACTGATGTTTCAAGAGCATTATCATCGCGTATCGCAGGCTTTCATTCCAGTTTATCTAAGATGTTAACTACAACAAGTGTTAAAAGCAAATGTGACTTGCCAACCTCTTAAGGTTTGATTTTGGCAAATGTGATACAGGTACATCAAATCAGGCATTTCGGCCACTATTATGTGATAACAGATAGGTCAGATTAATTTAAGCCTCCTTCACATGGTGTTAACTAAGTTTGTTAGAGTATTTTCCATAATTTTGTTGAACTCTCTCACACCCTCCTGAAATATGCTGTGGTGCAGGTTCTAATCCTTGGAATCTGTAAATATGTTACCTGGCAGGCCAAAAGGAGCTTTGCTGACATGATTTAGTTAAGGATCTTGAGAAAGACATATTTTCTCAAAATATGAGGCTGGATTATCTGGGTGGTCCTGATGTAATCACAGGATCTTTCTGCTTTTGTGACTTCAGTTCTACTTACACTACGAACATAAATGGAATCATGCAGTAATTGTCTTTCTGTGTCAGTCTCATTTCACTTAGCATAATATCTTCAAGGCTCTCTATTATTTTTACATATGGCAGAATTTCTTCCAATAATTCGTCTATGTTTTTGAGGGGAGATTATTTTTTGGATGAAGATTCCAGATATTGTTTATGAGATTGCTGAGGTAAATGACTTTCACATAGGCTTCCCTTCTGTGATAGTTTTAAAAATATATCCACCAATTCAAAAGATTAAACATCACATTCCTTACCCGGAATGTGCGGTGGCCTAACTAACTTGCTTGCAACAAATAGAATGTTGCACAAACGATATGTGGCCTTGAGGACTAGGTGCTAAAGACATTGTCCGCTTCTGTACTCTCACTCTAGGAGAAATTAGCTTCCATGTCCTGAGGACAGTCAGAGAACCCTATGATGAGGCCCATACCGTGAGGAGCCGAGGCCTCCTGCCAGTGGCTGTATAAATGAACCACCTTGGAAATGGATTCCTCAGCCCCAGTGGAGCCTTGAGATGACTGAAGCCCCCTTCTAAGTGTTGACTCCAACCTCTTAAGGGACCCTGGGCCGGAACCATTCAGGTTTGCATTTCCATCCTGACTCTCAGAAAAGGTGTAAGTAAATGTATGTTGTTTTGAGTCATTGCGATTTGAGGTAATTTGTTATGTTTTAATAGAGGAAAAAATACACTTTTTCATGGCGTTTCTCCTGAGCTAAGTAATACAGGGGTGAGCAAAAGTTGGTGTTCAGTTGTTCGTATGGGAAAAGACTTGCAGGTTCTGATTATGGCAGTGGCTTTATTAGCTTTGTTTCATGCGTACTTGTAACTGTAAACCTACTTTTGCCCACTCCTGTGTTATTTTACTTTGTAAAGAAACTGTCCTATATTATTGAGATGGTTTACTTTATTTTTTCTTTTTAAAGAGAACAAAGAATGGGAATGATCCAACCTGAATTATACTTATTATGTAGAAAAGTGGAAAAGTGAGAAATCACATACTTTGAAAAATTCCTTTTGAGAGATAAACTAAAGAATTCACAGGAAAGTGACTAATGGGGGATGAAAGCGCAAAAGAAAAAAAGGCTTTTCTTCTCTCTCCTTTATTCTCTGTGCTACTAATTAACATCATTTACTTTCACAGTTCACAATCGGTTCATACAATTAGAGAAGGATTAAGCTCTTCTCTCTTGGAGAGGATGATTAATTTAAACTGTTTGGAAACCACTTAAAGAAAACCACTGAAAGGCTCAGGGACGGGACCTAGATATCATGTAAAAAGAGCACACACGTGAGCAAAGCCAGAATGATAACTGCACAGCAGTGCCAGTGCCAGATTGTCTCAAGACTAAATCACAGCAGAACATATTTATAAGTTTGTCTGAGTCTATAATGCTCCCTTTCATAGCTGCCAGTGTGTGATTGTCATATCATTTATTAACAGGACATCATCATTTCTTTTAGATAGTGTGCTTACAGGTCACACAGCTGAATGATTTACATTTTTTCTTAGACAGTCTCATTCTTTTTGTATTCATTTTGAGTATCTGCAGTTTTATAACCTAAGAGGATGCTAGACATTTCCAAATTGGCATTAGAGTGACTTGAAATTTGTACTTTGAAGGAAGTAACAGCAAAAGCCTACCATCCTCTGAAACTCAACTGCCACCTCAGTGACTGAAGGACACTGTGAAAACACTGTATCTCCTTCTCAGTGTAGGCGCCTAGCTGCAGAAATAGATTATGTTCAGTCTTCTTGTTTGCTTCATTGACTCCAAGTCCTCAAGTGAACAGAAAGGTATTATGATAAAAGAAAAATCTCTTCGATGAAAGCAGGAAATTGTGTGTCTGGCCTAGAGGTCAGGCTTTAAACAGAATGGAGATCACTTATTGTCCTTCCTCTGGAACAACGCAACTTCTGGCTATGACAGGGACAGGTGAAGGGTACAAATATGGCTCCAGTCTAACCACATTAAAATTCTCTATTTCTCTCACACTGTCAATGTGGGCAGGCAGGCAGACAGGATCTGGGCTTCCGATGAGAACTTGCCTCCTAGAGGCTGTTCAGCCTTACAAGTTAGTCTATAGCTCCATTTGCAAGTGAATCTTGGAAGGACCTTCCTTTAACTCCCAACCTGTCTGTGGGCAGCTTCAGTCATTTCCTTATAGAGAACAGCTTCATTTATAGTGTTAAAAAGAAAGGCAGATGGGGGCCCTGTTTTGGTGTCTTCAGTTCAGACAGCCATGGTCACTGCACTCCCACAGATGAGTGATCAGTCTGAGACGAGGCTGAAAAGCTAGGGAAATATTCCCAGCATAGAAAATGCGTGAGAAACAAAGAAATCAGGCTGACCACGGAGACACTGAATGCCAGGTCACACGGAATCCCTGCATCACTTTATTGAGATACTTCAGGCTGCAGCTGTTTCCTCTGATTCACTCATTATCATGTCTGCGGGCCTAGGTCTCCCCCCTGTTCAAACCCCTGATGTTCCATCTCCTCTCTGAGTGTGCTCCAGGAATGGAAGAAAATAAACCTCATTTTGTTATAAGTACAACAGATTCACTGCAACTTATCAGCCTATTTTTCTAACTATACTTACTTTAAAGAAGAAAGAAGAGGCTGCAGTAAATGACCATGATTTTCCTAGGAAATAAAATGGAAAGAAATGCGAGCATGCCAGTCTTTGCTGGAATTTATACAATGATTATATTTCACTCAAATATTAAGCACCAAATACATATTTTTTAATCAAGTTTATATGCACTTTGCTAATGTCCTAACTTGGAGATTTTCCTATTCATACTTAAAAATTCTTTGATTTTCTTCACCTTTTGTTAAAAAATTTCCCCCCTTGCATTTGACCCCCACCACCATTTGTTCCTATCTAGAGATGGTATATTCAAAATGCATTTCAGGAAGAAAATAAAGGGGGTGTCAGAGTCGAATCAAGATGTTGGAAATATCCTGTGGGGTAGGAGGGCAACTGAAGACAAACATTTTAATTTAAAAATAAGTAAATGAAGGACCCAAACTCCATAGATTCTTTTTTTACTGACTTCACCAAATGAGTCAGAATGATTGAATTAGGTTATATTGCCAATATTTATATTCTAGAAAACAAACTAACCTTCTATGAGAATATTTCACCTGCTATGCAAATTTTATTTGATTGCCCCAGAAAACACAGCCCTATTATTGAACAGTTTTCTCAGCATTTCTCCTTGGATAGTGCTTAACACAAATAAATTGCATGGTTCACCACTAATATCCGGCACCCCCACCTCCTCCCTTTCCCTGGCCCCCAAATTCAGGGCATTAATGGTTTTGTCACAGTTTGTCAGTTCCATTGTTGTGAGCATATTTGTAAGACAAAGGATGACCAGAATAACCAAAGAGCTTCTAAGATGGGATGAATGCAAGTAGAACTGGCAGAAAAATGAAGCACTATTTACAACCACTTCAGGATACTTCTTTTGAGATAAGACAACTGTGCAACTTAAGGAAAAAGAAATAACTACAAATCATTGTTAAGAAATGGGCGTGCTCAATTTGATCAAGTACATCAGTAGCCAATAGAATAGACAGAAGATGGTAGGGGGGCCAAAAAAACATCGTTCTTTTCCTCCTACCTTCTAAATTCTTCTGTCTGGGCTAATAATCAAATTAAGAGACAGATTTACAGGAGAAAAAGCACATTTTAGTACGTGTGCATGGAGAATTCACAAAAGCATGAAAATACCCAAGGACAGTGAGGTAGAACTGGGTATATATATTATTTTGGACAAAGGATAAGAGGGGGTAGGGGGTCTAAGATTGCAAAAGTGAGAATGGGTGATTTACAGGTGACTGAGGAAGAGCGGAACACACACATCTCAGGTCAATTCTTGCTTTAGGTGATCTGGTAAACCGGCCCCTGCTTGCTGCTCTCACACTCTCCACGTTTAATTCGAATTAACATAAGGGGAGCATCGTAAGATTTCCTTCCTAGAATAGGCCTTTCAGGTCTCTCAGGCCGAAAAGGGGGAGCATCAGAGTTTCTTTAAGCATCTTTTGTTTCTAAATAACCAGTTTAAAAATCAATACCCCAAAAGGCGGCTGTAGGGTTTTGCTCCCCTTCAGTGGTTTTTAATGTTAGCCTTTGAATGTGCAGTTTCATCGAAAAATCAAGCACTGTATTTTGTGTGAAGACACTTGCTTATATGCTTGGCCTTTATAGCTGACTTAGCCCACAAAACTTGCTACTTGATCAATGAGGTATCACAAGTTGGTTGGGTTCTCTGTGTTGCAGATGCTGAAGCCAAGTATAAGACGTAGGATGTTTATTAGGAAGTACCTTGAGATTAACATCTGTAGAAGAGAGAGGAACAGGATGGGGTAGAGGGAGAGACTGAACTGCTGTGCAGATCTGAACAGTCTTGATTGACTCCATGAAAAGATATGAAACTAAAATCACCTGTCACAGTTGTCTTGATTTGGAACAAAATAGCCCGATCTTTCAATTTTTTTTCTGTGTCAACTGTTGGATGTGGGACAACCTAGGCAGGGTGAGACCTTAACCGAGGTGCAAGGTGGCTGTGCAGCAGAGGCTGTCCTTGAAGGGACTGATAGTTGAAGGTGTTTGGTGACAGCAGTTTCGCAGTGGAGTAGTAAGCCCTTCCTTGAAGTGACATCTGGGTGGCTGACATATGTGTCCATCACACCAATACAGTGACTTACAAAGATTTTTTACTATGGTCCACAATAAGAAATATCTCTTGCATCACCACCCAGGCACACATACAAAAGTTTATTTTAGTATTTGTCTCTGTTACATGTAGTACCCTCTGATATTTTCTATTTCAATTTTGGTTTTATTCCATTCCATATTATTGTGTTCTCCTTTACTTTTTAAAATGCTATTTATAACACACTAATGTGATCTCAACATTCAATGAAAAAATATGGAATTAGATTGATTATGGAAAATAAACCAATTAATGTTGAGCAAGTACCCCAGTATAATTAGAATGGGCGAGTGTTTCATGATGTGGTTGGATTACTTGCATTTCTAGGAAACAGGAGGGAAGTGCCACAGAAGAGCAGCTTTGCAGATCTGTGGGCCCCCCAAAAGGGTGTGGTTCACTACAAATCTCCAAATCCTCAAGAGCCTTGTTTCAGGTGGCATGTCATTTGTGATTACTTGTTTTAACAGTGTAAGCTCCAGGCAAGATTTTCAAAGAAGGAGCTTAGTTACTAGGGGATAAAACAGTAACTGTCAGGGACAACCCTGATTCCCATTTGCTTGCAGAGTTTTGGGATGAGGTCATGTGTAAACACCTTAGTTTCCCAGGCTGTGGATGCCTGTGATCTGTTCTGTGTTGCAACTTTCTCAGGAGAATTACGGAAAGAAACTTTTGATGTCATGCAATAGAACATTGAGTTTTGAAATATCTAGGGTAAATGCCTGAATAGGATGGTATGGCTACAAATTAAAGTTAAGAAAAAAGATTCCATTTTTAGACAAAGATATAAAACAATCATGAGTATAGTGAGGTCAAATTCAGGAAAATGGTAAATCAATAATTTTTTTTCCCTCCGGGCCAAAAACAATAATAGTGAACTAAAAGATACCGTATTTGCTTGAAACTAAAGCAATGAGTTCAGAGTACTTACTTGTACAAGATTTACAAAGGAGCAAAGTAGAAATTTCATTACAGGCATTTAAAATTTAAGATATATAAGTAGAATAAAAGTGATTCTATAAGGGGTTCCAGAGCAGGGGTCCCTGAAAATAGCAGAGAATATTCCCCACAAACCTGGATTGGGGGAAAGGGGAAGTGGACGATACAGTATTTAAGGTATTTTGCATAACAATGGCAAGTTAAGAGCTGTGCTGCTGCCCGGGGCAAAACATGCAGGCCCCAGGCAAAAGGTTTATGTGACTTTAAGAGCAGATAATGACTCACGACATAGCCAGGGGAGGTTGATGCTCACCCTGTATGTCCACAAGTCATGAGGAGCTCTTGCCCAGACTAAAGATGTCATCTGAAAGAGGGTAAAAGTTATAGGGGAATTGGTAAAAGCAGCACAACATAGGAGGGGTCAAATATGAGGTCACATAGGAAGTTCCAGGCCGAGCATTTAAACTAAGAGTGGGCTGAAAGACAAGGGACTTATGCCATGAACTCTGGAGCCATGTGGAGCCATGCTAGGAAGCATCCTGGAGCCAGGAAGGGGCCATGCAGGCCGAGAGAGAGGAAGGATCCATGTGGGAGGGAAGGGTGTAAGGAGAGAGCTGATGGAGCTCTGCAAGGACCTGCCCAACCAAGCACGGATTCGTGGGAGGTGCTGGGAGCTGAACTGTGACCAGGAATGCTGAGCTACTTCTGCTCTCTGAAGGATGTCTGGGGAAGCCCCTCTCTTGGGACATGTGCTTCCCTGGACTCTACCATGATCCAGTGTAACATGGCACATGTTTCCCTGAACCACTATGTGGAGGCTGAGAACAGTGTTTGCCAGATCCTGGAGGAGAGAGCTGCTACGAGAGGATGGCGACTCTGAAAGCCACAAGTGCACTTTCCAAACAGGACGGAGACCTGTTTGCACAGCTGGCTTAAGAACAGATAAAGATATGGGGAGCTTCTGGGCATGGTTTTGGCTTATAGCCTTTCGCGGAGCAAGAGAAGTTCTGGGTCTTATGGGAGAGGAGGGCTCTGAGCAGCAGTATTCCCAGCTACCCACCAACTCCCGAGGGTGGAACCCTGTTAATAAAAACATTATTGACAGGGTTCAATATGAAAACTAATTGTTGTGTCTTATATCAAGGTACACCGTGGCTAAGCCCCAGTTTGCTCTGTTACAGTTTTCCTGGAGAAGTAGGCAAACAAAGATGTAGTAAGATATCTAGTAATTTTCATGTCTTATTCTAGGAAATCTACAATTTGTATCAGGTTTAATTCTTGTAGGGGTCTTCCAGGTGGCTACCATTTTTATAAATGAAGAAATTGAGGCTAAGCTCTGACTTAGCTAGGTTGTTGGAATTAGGATTGGAATTTAGATCTAGTGTCATCCTTTGTGATACTTCAAAGTCACATATATTTAAATTTCTAACTTAAAACCTGCAGAATAAATATACATTAAAATTGTACGTATATATTTACATGTCAAAATAGAAGTTGAAAACTGGTTAATCAATTCTTTACCATGTTTCCATATTTTGCATATAGCTGTTCATGAAATGAGTGTATTATATGCTTTTTAAAAATTAATTATTGCTGTTGCAAGTCTTTGGAAATTATTTTCCTCACGTGGTTGTATCTGTATTATAGTCCAGTTAGCTGTTTAAAAATCCAGAAGCCAGGTTTTATCAACTTGAAGTAATAAGTATGCTTATGCACTGAAGCAAAGTGGAGACTGAAGTCAACCAAAGATCTGAAAACCTATTAGAATAAAATGCTTTATGGTATGGGTGTCCAGAATGAGCATCCTAAGATGTGCCTTAGTAGTATACAGATTACTTTGAGTTAAAGGCAATTTTAGATTCAAAAGAAACTACTAGAAGAATTTGAATTAGGGGTGTTACTTTTAAGAGATTTTCAAAGATAACTTCTTTTGACATGTCTATAGCATAGGGCAAACTTCTATTTACCAAAGGTTTACTCTTCTTATCATCCTGTAGTGACCATTTGAAGCCTCTAAGGCACCTCACCTGATCGCTAGCTCAGGATGTCTTATTCTTCAGTCTCCCTTTCTGTCTCTGAATATCTCATGCAGGTGGGGTCTCTGCCTCTCTCACGTGGGTGGGGTTCCCTGTGTGCATGAGATTAAATTTGATTGTCTCTTGTCAATCTCTCTTCTCTTCGATCTCTCTTCTCATCAGTCTCTCTCTTTGATGTGATTATTTGGCCAGCTGAAGGAACTAGAGGACAGAAAAAGGGATTTTCCCCTTTCCCCACAAAAGATAGATTCCACATCAATTATAGTTGTATAGTAAAGAGATGTATCTATACCTATATATCTATATCTCTCCAATGTGTGACTGTTTTCAATCACATCACATCTAAAAACTGTAGTATTGTTTTTAAAGGATATCACAGTTTATTTGGCAGGATATATGCACTTAAAATGTTACTGGTGTATTACCAACAATAATTTTACAAAACAGGAAAGAAGTTTATAAAGGACAGACTTTAAAAAGTCATTATTAGCCCAGTTACCTCAAAATAGCACAAGAAATTAAGTGATTGACCTCATTAAATTGCTCACCTCACATCATTTTATTTTCCAGAAATTAGCTCTGAGAAGTTAGAGGACAAATTCAACTTTAACATTAGAGATGAAAAATAAAATAGAAAATGAGTTCAGAAGCTGATAAAGACACCAGAAAGGGTAAAATGTAATCATATTATCTATCTTTGCATTATCTGTATAAACGAAGTTTCAGACTTTAATTTGTTGTGCAATGACTCTTGTATTTCTGTGACATAGGTTGTGCTACAGCTTTTATATTTCTCTGAACTTGGTCAAGTCATAACACTTCTGGGTCTAACCTTTCCTTCCTTGTAAAATGGGACAGTGTTTAAGATTCGTTTTGGGATATGCTATTTTTTTTTCAACCATATGGTTTATTCATCATAGGAGTGATTACGAGAGACTGTATGAAGATTTTCAAAGTCCGTACTTGAGGGACGGAAGAGAACAGTTTTCTCATTTGGATTCTGATGGGATTCTTCTATGTGATCTTGAACAGGTCACTTGAACTCTTCGTGACACTATATCCAAACAATAAAATGGAGATTTTTAAAAAAGTATATATTTAAAAAAAGATTTTATTGTTTTGAGAGGGAGGGAAACATCGACATGTGAGAGACACATCAATAGGTTGCTTCTAGCACACCCCAACTGGGGACCTGGCCTGCAACCCAGGCATGTGCCATGACTAGGAATCAAACTGGTGACCCTTCAGTTCACAAGTGGGTGCTCATTCCACCAGCCAGGGCTAAAATGGAGATTCTAATTTGTACTCCTCATCCCTTACTGGAACCCACTGAGGATAGACAATCAGAATGTATTTGAAGGGTATAATACATCACAAATGTAAGGTATTATTGTAACAATTTATTACTGCTACTAAAGGAGAGAATTTGTTGTTCTATTAGTGAGTCAAACAATTACCACTTTCATATATGAACACAATTTCAACTCTTGGTTTACCTAAGACATTTATTAAACAATGATACATAGGATATTTATTTTAATGTCTTTTGAGATGAGTGTTTAATGATGGTAGACAGAATGGAAATCAAAATGTGTTACATTTTATGGAGGGAAGATAGATATATTAGATATTTTGATATGTGTGCATTTCAAATAATTACGGAAAGCAAAAGACTTAAATTTTGATACCAACTTAAAGTAGTATTTATGATTACTGTCTACTGTTCTCTGTATATCATATTGATATGCAGAAGTTTTTTAAGTGTCTAACATATTCTTTATGAACATATTGTTGCAATATTCTTATTTGACCTTCACAATTTTGTAAGTTTCAGAAAAGATGAAACATAAGTCAAATTTTAACATTTGATCATATTTTCTATTGTAGTTGAAGTGCTGAGGCTTAATGAACTGCCAATAAAAGTGTGCAGAGAAAGAAAAGCACCGGCTGGGACTGTGCCTGAGCGTAGACTATGTCTAAGGAACTGTAGCTAACAACAAAATCCATGAATAAAGTGCCAAAGAAGTATTCAGGAAGGAAGTAGAAAAAAAAAAGCAGGCCTGAATAGTTCTAGAAATTAAGGGAAGAGAGAATTTTCACAACTAGGGCTTGCTTAATGTAGAACAGAAAAAACTGAAAGTGGCTGGGATTTAGGAGCTAGGCATATAAAACCATAGTGTGAATCATGGAAGAGGTCTGAAAAAAAGAAATGAATATAGTACAACATGGGCCTGGCGACAGGGCCTTGACAGCAGGTGTCAGGGAACCAGATGTGAGCACTCCTCCTCAGAGGTCTGGTTCCAATTCCCTGGATTCCCCAGTGGGAATAAGTAGGACTCAGCCTAGAAGGAAATGGACAGGAAAACAAAGAGAGACTCAACTACTTCTGGGGCAGTATGGAAGCTCAATAAGTGGATGCAGAGCTGAAGTTTGAGCTAGGTGAAAGGAATACTGCCGAATTTCAATTACTGGAAAGAAGAAGTCATCATAGCAGGGTTAATAACAAAATGGATTTGATACTCACCTCCAGAGCTCTATGAAGTTTCTTTATATTTTACATGTTTAGGGGTCTGACTGATCCTCGAAGTCTGGATTACACTTAAGCTACGAAGAGAAAGTTTAAGTGCTTAGCAGATGCTCAATAAATATTTGTTGAATAAATAAATGAATTATGAGATCTTAGCTCTGGAGAATGGAAGCCTCCCATTCTCAGCCAAATAATTCCAAAGGCATCAATTCATAATGGTTTACTAAATGGGTTCCGTGAAAAATAAATTTCTTAGAATATAAGTCTTAAGGTCCGAGAATGTTTTGACTCAGTCAGTCAGGGAACTGCCAAGTTAAATAAAATTAATTGCATTTCTATACTACAAGATTTCACAGAGAGTTTTTCTCAATATGTGCTGTGAATCTCTGAAAATAGGTCATATGTAGACATTTCCAAGTTTATTAGGCCACAAAACTCTCTATTCAATAATTACCTTTCTTTCCCTAAGCATCTTGTGGACTGTTGTTATGAAGACCATGGATTGTATAGAATGTCATAGAAAAACCACTAGATGGACAAAAAGAGAATGCTGGATTTTGGTGATATAAGAAGGTTTTTTTTATAGGAGCTTCAGGGATTTCAGAAGCAAACATTGTATTGAAATACTTAGATAATCCTCATTATATTCTTAACGTACATCTTCATGAATGAGAAACCAAGAGTCAAGAATCTTTGTTAACTTCTGGTCCATACTTCGATGTTGGGCTGGAAAGATTTATAGACTATGGAACATTTTCAGGAAAGATATATGGGGTGAAGGAGATTATGAGTCAGAGGCAGAAGATTATGAGTTCGGAGTCAGAGTAATGTATTATCTACATGTTATTAAAGCTTTATGTAATTTTTAAATTTGAATTTCCGTTGGGAAGAACAGTTGTCTGACTGTAGGGAGAGGGAAGTGGGTGGGGGGAGGCATGGGAAGAGAGACCTCGTTCCTCCCGTTCTAGCAGATATTATCCATTGCTCTGTCTGTCTCCCCCACTTAAGTGCAGGGTGTGCATCTTGATTCACTTTTGTACTGGCAGCATCACCCACTGCTTGTGGCAAATAGTAGGTGCTTAGAAAATATTTGAACTGAATTAACTAAGAGGATCTGGAGATCTGAATCAGGGCTTGTGTTCTTACAGAGCTCATTTATACCAAAATGGCAGGGTCGTAGCCCCCTCCTTCCCATTGGGTGGGTGATCTAGGGCCACTGGAACATTCCTTCCATGAGGACGACATTTTATAGACATTGTCCACGATCCTTTCAAGGCACTTTGCACTATGTCTCACCAAAGTGGATACCAAAACATATTCTAGAAACAAAAGCACACAGGCTGTTCTTTATTGTTTACCCTTAGAGGAGGGGAGGCCTCCTCTAAGACTGCTGACTTTACCATTCTGGGAAAGGGGAAGGGACCTGGCAGAACATAAAAGCCTTTATTTCCAGGAATTAGAAGATTTAGAGGTGATATTAAAAGGATTGATATTCTATACCTTCTGCCAGCTTTTCATGGAGAAGGTAGTTTGACTCATTCCAAAACACATCTTAGAATAATGTTATCACAACAGTGGTTAATAAACTTCTTACAGAAATAAAACTCCTGGAAAATAATTCAGAATTAAATGATAGTATGAATTTTTTATGTAAACTTTGTATCTGGCTGAAACAGTAGTATTTAATTAAAGTATTATTATCAGGTATTAGGAGAGCATCTTAAATTATTTATTTTATTTAACAATTTTTATTGTTAGTATGCTTGTCACTGTGGTAGCAATGTAAGCAAGATATGTCTGATATCTTCCAAGTTGTTTCTAGATGAACGAGAGTGGCGGGCATGTACAAGGATAATAAAGGGAGTGAGAGGAGGCAGTGGCGGATTAGGGAGATGATGTGAATGAGGGCTGAGTGTGGAGGTTTGTAGATTCCACACTCACACGCTGGCGTCGTGACGTCAACATGCTGACTTCCCAACCAGCCCCTGGGTTGGCTTTGAGAACCTTAACCGACGATGTGTCTGTGTGTCAGATAGCAAACTCATAAACATTTTATCGAGAGTCATTATGATTGACTGGCTAATTCCAACGGATTTCTTATAAGAGAATCTTTCCGTGCTTAATAAGAAAATAATTCACAGAGAAGAGGTCTAGACAACACACAAACCCTAGCATCTCCTGACAAACCTATCTTATCTTTCTCTAATTCTTACTTCAGCAGTTAGAATAAAATGGAGACAGGCACTTCACAAAATCATGTGATATAGGAAAAAGACTATGGAACCTCGAGAGACGCCCCCTGGCTCAAATATCAGCTCCACTCTCCAGCTCCCAGTTGACGTTGGGGGAAATTTCTTACTTTCCCTATGCCTCTGTTAGAGCCTGTGAAACAGTATTACAGCTTCTCAGTTAAGGGATTATTGGGCGGGAGGTAGCATATGTAAGGTTAGGTTCCTTCCTTACATCCTCTCATGGAACCCAACACCTCTCTCTGATAGCACATTTTGTAGTTTGTATTTCAGTAATTGTAAAATGTGACCTTTTCTAAATGTCTCCTCTGCCTTCTGCTGTGAGAAACACCTCCTGAGAGAAGGAACCACATCTCTCCTGCTAGGCCGGTGCCTGGCACACCCTTGAGTAAATGCCAACTGGACTGGAAGAAACCAGAGCATGTCCTATCCTATTAGTAAACATTGCTTCCCTTCCTTCTGGTTCCCAGCAACTGACAGTTTCTTTTCCTTGTTCTGTTCCTCTGTGAATTTTGAGAATTTCTGTGCTTCTCTTGTAATACCTGGTATTTTGAGCATACTGCTTGCTTATAATACTTCGGAGTCACTCCTCATGTGTAGCATGGACCTTCTTAGTTATCCTCAGTCTCTTTTTGAACTAAAAAACTTAATCTCTGCTCCTTCTACCTGTCCTTAAAATGGGATATTTTCCTGAGTTGTTTCTTCCAGATTAAAAAAAGTGATTTCTGTGTCCACTTATATGATTTTAAAATTTTAAAAATTTCATTTCACTTAAGTTTATAGGGCAAAAATTAGCCTGAATTTTGGTAGCTTCGGATCTCACTGTGATTGCACTGTTTATTAAGAAACCTATATATTTCTTTATTATATTTACCCAAAGGCAGAAGGAAAATTAAAAGGTATCATTTGACCCACTGTTTGCTCATTTTACTCATTTTCATGTTCACTAACTTCTTTATGAATATAACAATTATTCCTTCGTTTCATCATCTCATGGCAGCATGAAAATAGATTACAGCTTAGGTTTGTCTTCTGCTTGCATTCACGATGAGGGCTCTGAAAAATTGCACATTCCAGGAGCGGAGTTTCCATGGAAACCCGGACAAAGGCAAAGCAAAATCATTCTTCAAGGCCCACAAGAAAAAGCATTCCACCTTGCTTTTTGTTTGCAGTTCTGTGCCCCCTGAGAGGTTCAGCCGGCTGGCACTGACCTTGCTCTCTAGGAATCCCTGTTTGAAATTTATATATAGCATCATGCATTTCTGAGAACTACAAAATAGGATTTGGTGAGAATGACTAGAAAGTTAATTCTCAAGAGGACTCAAACCCTGAGGTTTTTTACCTTAAGATTAAAAAGAAAATAAAGTATACATTTAAGGAACCACTGGACTTATGAACATGAAGCTGCTCTTTAAATTCAAAAATTTTTGAAATAGGTTTTGAAGAACAGAGTTTTAGAGTAAACAAATGGGATTAGTGATTAGAGGCAATTCGGTATTTCAAGACAATTTTTAAAAAAATTTATTTGAAAAGACCAGGTCAAACAATTTCTGATGAACTTTCAGGTCTTGAGTAAAAGGAAGTCATAGAATTCATATGAATTTCTTTGGAAAATGATGTCTCTCCATTGGTTTGCAAGGCTCCAAAGCAGGCCGAGTGTCTTATTCATGTGACTTCCACTGGACCGATTGCAGTACTTGGGAGCTATTTTAGTGACTGGACTGATGCAGGGAAGAGCCCCCACCACACTCTCCTTGGAGGGTTCTTTAGCACCGTGATTGGGCACCGCAGTCAGGACCAGAGCACTCTGTGCTTCTGAGGCACAACTATTGTCGTTGTCTGATTAACTCTTGGCACAATGCATACTTCACTTTCTTGTACTGAACTAAATCGCAATCATGTTAAGAAATATATTCACTCTTCGATTCGTTCTTTCAACAAATAACTTCTGAAAAATTATTGCACATCAAGCACTATGCTAGGAACATACCCTCAGGGAGTCCATCAAACACTGCCAGATTTTAAAAAACAAAATGAAATAACACAAAAGAGACACACAAAAAATGTGACAATTACTACACACTGTAAAATGCTATGATACTGAGGCTTGTTCTGGGTTTTATGGCACTCCAGAACAGAGGTGTGCCTCAGCTTCAAGGTGGCTGTTTTATTACATGGGGGTTAGATCAGGTGAGGCCTTCCAAAAGAGATGATATTTGTTCTGAGTTCTGAAGGACGATTGAATGTGAATAAGGCACAAAAAAATGGGGGAAACACATTCAGAGGAAACAAATGTGAAAACACAGGGCTATGGAAGAATACCAGAGTTTCAGGCAATGGGTATAGGTCTTAATGTAGGGAGTCAGAGAAGTGAGCACGGAGAAGAAGGCGGGAGCCAGGGCCTCAAGGGGTTTGCAGAGCTGAGTGTGAGTTTTACCCTAATGATAGGGAAGCCATAGAGCCAGTTGGACAGGAGTGTTAAATCTATATGGTTGTCCTGTAGAAGTGTTGAGGATGGAGGAAGTCACTAATAGCAGAGAGACCATTAAGAGAATAAGGGTAGTTTGGGCTGGATAGCTCAGTTGGTTAGAGCATCATCCCGATATGCCAAGGTTGTGGGTTTGATCCCCAGTCCGGGCACATACAACAGTCAATCAAATGAATGCATAAATCAGTGGAACGACAAATCGATGTTTTTTTTCTCTTTCTCTAAAAAAATGAAAAAAGAAAAAACTTTTTAAGAAAAAGAGGCTAAGGGCCATGTTGATGGGAAACAGTGAGGGCCAAAACTAAGGTCGTGGAGACAGGGATGGAGAGGAGAGCTAGAACTGGAGGGTGAATGGATTTGGTAACCATTGTTTGGGTTAAGGTACAAAGGAAAGAAAGACTAAGGTGGGCTTCAGGTTTTTAGTGCAGGTACTGAGAAGATAGTACCATTAAATAAAATTAGTTTGAGAAGCAAAAAAAAAAAAAAAGTCTATAAATATTAAGAATAGGGCATTAATCCTTTTTCTTCCCAGGTGCTCAAGTGACCTCGGGCAAGACTATTAAACTTTTTGAGCCTCAATTCTGTTGAAATGATCACACAGGATTGTCTGGAGGATTAAATGAAATAATACTTATAAATCATTTACACATTTGCTCAACCTATATTTTTTGAGCATTTATTATGTAGCAGGGTAAGGGGTTCAGGGGTGAAGAAGACAAATCTTCTGCCCTGCTGGAAAATCTGTTGTATGAGTAGAAAGGTAGGCATAAACAAGAAATAAATGAGTCAATCAATGATAGATTTGCAAGAGTGCTTTGAAATAAATGAACATCTTAATGTGACAGAGATAGGGTTGAGAACTCTACTTTCTGGTATGTTGTGAGAAAAGGCTAAAATTTGTAAAGGCTTCAGGGACAGCTAGCTCTTTAGTTGCGGATGAGAGTTCCAGGCTGATAGCATGCCCAATTCTGAGACCCTGACAGAATTTGAAGAACTGTATACACTGAGCGGCTCCTCAAATTAGTGAGCATACAGTGAATAAAGTATATTCAGAAACAAGGAGGCATCTCTCTGATTATATACCATGGAAAACTAGCTTAATGAAATACCTCTTTATTTTAATTTTCATATAGGAGTCAGAACAACGTTTAAATATGCCACCTCTACAAATGTATGTTTGTATTATGAATGTAAATAAAATTGTCAGTGGAGAGTGAGTGAAGACCGCTTCGAAGCAGGGTTGAGTTGTGTCGGCCTGGAATTCCCACTGGGTACCCTGTGGTTAATATTCTTCTCAACAGCTCTAGAAATATATTTTTCTTTTCTTTTTTCCAATTTTTTAATCTGTTTGAACCTGACTCAACCTTAACACGAGTTTACCCTTCAAAGGTGGAAGACTGTTAACCATGGTTTGAAGTCTGACATTCATACAATTATATATGGAAAACTCTATATTAACTTTCATGCTTTTAGTAGGACTCTCTATTATTAGTCACTTCTGCATTTTTTCTGTGCAGCAATAGAAGATGTATCATTTACATAATCAAAAAATGATTATTCAATATAGAGTTAGTGTTATACATTTTCTAAATTGCAAATAGAGAATGTTACATAAGAAAAAATTACTGCCAGAGTGGTTATCATCAATAAATCAGGAAGCAACAAGAGCTGGCGAGGATGTGGAGAAAGGGAACCCTCGTGCATTGCTGGTGGGAAGGCAGACTGGTGCAGCCTCTGTGGAAAGCAGTATGGAGTTTCCTCAAAAAATTAAAAATGGAACTGACTTTTGACCAAGTAATCCCACTTCTGGGAATTTATCTGAAGAAATCCAAAAAACTACTTCAAAAGAATATATGCACCCCTATGTTCATTGTGGCATTATTTACAATAACCAAGATCTGGAAACAGTCCCAGTTCCCAGTAGTAGATAAGTGGATTAAGAAAGGTTTGGTACATTGACACAGTGGGACACTAAGAGGCTGTAGAAAAGGAGGAAAGCTTACGTCTTGTGACAACTTGGATGGATCTGGAGCTATGCTAAGTCAAATATGCTGGTCAGAGAAAGACAAATACCATATGATCTCACTTTATAGGTGTAAACTAATGAACAAAATAAACTGACAAACAACAGAAACAGGCATGGACACATGGAACAGACTGACAACTGTCAGAAGGAAAGAAGGACAGGATGAATGAAGGTAGAGGGATTAGCCAAAGAATATACCTACATAACCCATAGACACAGATAACAGTGTGGTGATCCCCAGAGGGAAAGGGGGTGGGGTAGGTGGAGGTGGGCAAAGAGGGGGAAAACGGGGATGGAAAGACACTTTGCCTGGAGTGATGGGTGCATGTTGCAGTGTGCAGAGGATGTTTGGTAAAGCTGTACAATTGAAACCTGTATGGTTTTGTAAACAAATGTCACACCCAATAAATTCAATTAAAAATAAATAAAAAGGAAAAATTTAAGTGATTACACTATCCTGTTGTTAAATATTATGTCTGAGAATTTACTGTATTACATGCCAAGAAAAGATTATAAACAACTTCTGTAACACACCCACAGAGGCATTTAAATTTGATATTTCTAGTTGAGACTTTTGTACCATTTATTCTAATTATTTCTTGAACTAGAATGCATAGTAAAAATGAAATGAAAATATTGGTAGACAGAAAGTTAAGATAGAAAATGTAGGCACATTAAATTTGGATAAAGAGTAATGCATGACATGTATTAAAACATGATGATAATAGAAATTAAAAATTTAAACATGAAGCAAGTAACCAGAAAAGAAATAGCTGAGCTGACACCCGCACCATATAAAACAGGGGTAGTATCGCTCTAGAATTCAATGAATGACAGCCTTCTTGGCTGGCCAGAGTGAATTCTAACAAAACACTAATGAAGATAAACAGTCTACTTAAGAGTTGCTGGAAAAATCCCCTTCAGCTGGCAGCTGGCATGACTGTTGTCATTCAAAGGGCATAAGTAAACGTCACATAATTGAGTCACTGAGAAACTTAGATGACAATGAGCTACACTCTCATTAACACTGTTTAAAAATTCTTCCTTGGACTATTAAATAGATGATGTTTAATAGTGATATTAAGTAAAGAAAAACTGCAAGAAGTCCAAGTTTGAATAGGTCTCAGCAACTTAATTGGAGGTTCCCAGAGAAGTTGGCTGTGGCTCTCGCATAAGCGGGGCAGTGTTTTTCTATGAAATGACACTGATAGGATTCTGAATCACCACCTTTTCTAGAAGTAAGAAATGCAAACTTCATACGAGACAATGTGGTGTTTCAATTGGGTACATGATGCCATATTCTTGCATAGAGCTCCTTCTAAATGCCCTTCCCACCTCTGTACAACAGGGGTCAAGTACCCTCACATTTTTAAAGGAACCCTGGGCCAGCAAGATGCTCTTTGCCAGAATTAAGTAGGATATTCTCCTTGAATCCCCATTTCCTGCTTCCTCCTGTACCTTTGGCTTTCATCCATGACTATTAACTCATGTACTTACGCATTCATTAGTTGGCATCTTCTAGCCTGACGCCATAACTGACCTTGGCTTTACCCCTTGGCCCTGTCTTTGCTTCTGGGATGAACTCTTGTGTCTTTGCAACTAACTCCATACTTTTTCCTGGTTTAGCCTTGCTACCCCCTGCCCTGAGGCTGGGGGTGCCTATAACACTTTAAAAATGGAAGTATGAACTCTTATATTTCACCCTCAATTTAATGACTTCCCCAGCTACTGTAAAGGCATACTCATTTAATATCAAAATCCAGCAAAAGGGCTGGGTTTGGTTTTTATAGTTAGGCCTAGTTTTATTTTCTTTGCTTCTGGCTTTAAGTTTTGAAAATTCAAAGACCATCAGGTATGCCCATATGCACGCATAGGGGTTTGTTAAAAAAAACAAATCTCACTGATGTAGATAATAGAGTTTCTAAGAATACCTAAAATGTCGTACACACAATCAGAATAGAAGATTTACAAAACCCTTTTTAGAGAAACTTAAATAATAGAACCTTTAATACCAATTCCCACACATCTTTTAGTGATGAACAGAAATAGAGAATTTCTACCCCCTTCAAGTTCGAAAATGTTTATAGCAGATTCTTGGAATCTTAATGGCTACTCATATTTGAGCTCAGTGGCATAAACTATTCAGCTAATCTGTAGGAAGTAAGATCTCCTTATTAAACCTGGGACTACAGAAAGGCAACCAAAGAGATTGTCCTGCATATAACCTGCATATTTATAATATGTTTGTTGAGGATGTCCATTAGTTAAGAACCCAAAAGAGTAAAATTTATTTGTAAACATCACCATAAATTACATATAGCTCATGTGTTATAGAGACCACTAAAATGTAAGTTATTTGAAAATTATCTAATGATTCATAAAATGATTATTGTTTTAAATCAAAATATAGTCATGGTTATCTTAGAGATAAGAAATGTGGTTATGATGGGAGATGTCTGATTTCATAGCCCACACATTAATACCAGCCCCCCCCCCATCTTAGTCATATATTAAATCCAGTAGTGAATGTTGTTGCTGTATCCCCTTTGCTGAATCTGACCACCAATTCCCCGGGTTCTTTGCTAACAATTTTGCCATTAATAGCTGTCACCCACAGCCCTCTGTCAAGGACTATCTTTGGGCTACAGAGTGGCTCTGCCCAGCAGCTGGGAGACTGGATGGCTGGAAGTGCCTAGGAGGCACTTCCCTGGGTGGACCAGGTCAAGAAATGACTGTGTGTGAGTACACAAGCCCAGTTCCCAGGTGGGACGCGGTCTGCTGATTTCTACCATAGACACAATTTTGCAAGGATTCTAAGAAACACACTTTTTACGTTTTTACATGTTTGAAATGGGATGCAAGTTATAATTGATTTGTCACACTGTAATTGGCAGTTGCTTACTTTCTTAGTATATATGATATATCTAATGGTTGATGGTGAATTAAGAGTTAATAAAATTAAGGACTGGAAAAGAGTGAACAAAACTTTCAGTTTGAAAAGAATCAGGAAAGGCTTTAGGGAAGAGCTAGCATCTAAGCTGACAGCAAGTGGAAATGTCAGGCAGGTTGTGCTGTTGTTTTGAAGATACACGGTGTGGAAGTTAAGGCCAATCATAGTTTAGGTAAGAAGTTGAAGGGAGGGAGCCACTTTTACTTGGGTTCTTACTATGGGTCTAACACATAGGTTCTCTACCTGGAGAAACTCTTTCACTCCCATAATACCCTTTTGGGTCTTGAGAGAACATAATGAGAAAGAAATTTTCTGAGGCTGACAGCAATCCTGGCCCAAGCACATGGTTGGGAATCAGTGCATTGTTAGGCATCAAGATGTTTTACAAATGTCTTCTTTGACGACTTCATTTCTTGCGGCAGTCAGACCCTATTCTAGGCAGAGAAGACACTAGCAGGGCATGCAGATTTGAGTTAAGCCCAAACACTTCGATTTAATCACTGCATGATATTGAACAGATTACTTATTTAAAAATATTTGGAAATGAATTATACCTATCCTTAACAGCCTATACTATAATATTTGCACATATGCATAATAAATATTAGTTCAACTCCCTGTCCCTCTACTCCCTTCTTTTCTTTTTTAAGTATATTTTATTGATTATGATATTAAAGTTGTCCCATTTATCCCCCTCTGCCCTGTACTCCCCTCCCTCCAGCATTACCTCCTCTTAGTTTATGTCCATGGGTTGTACATATAAGGTCTTTGGCTTCTCCATTTCCTATGCTATTCTTAACCTCCCCCTATTTTGTGCCTACCAATTATGCTTCTTATTCCATGGACCTTTTTCCCTATTCTCCCCCTACCCCTCCTCATTTATAATCCTCCATGTGATCTCCATTTCTGTGATTCTGTTCCTGTTCTAGTTGTTTGCTTAGTTTTTGTTTTTTTAGGTTCAGTTGTGAGTTTGTTGTCATTTCACTGTTCATAGTTTTTGACCTTCTTTTTCTTAGATAAGTCCCTTTAACATTTCATATAATAAGGTCTTGGTGATGATGAACTTGTTAACTTGACCTTATCTGGGGAGCACTTTAGTTACCCTTCCATTCTAAATGATAGCTTTGCTGGATAGAGTAACCTTGGATGTAGGTCCTTGCCTTTCATGACTTTGAATACTTCTTTCCAGCCCCTTCTTGCCTGTAAGGTTTCTTTTGAGAAATCAGCTGATTATCTTATGGGAACTCCTTTGTAGGTAACTGTCTCCTTTTCTCTTACTGCTTTTAAGATTCTCTCTTTATCTTTAATCTTCAGTAATTTAATGATGATGTGTCTTGGTGTGTTTCTCCTTGGATCCAACTTCTTTAGGACTCTCTGAGCTTCCTGGACTTGCATATCTAGTTCCTTCACCAGATTGAGGAAGTTTTCCTTCCTTATTTTCTCAGATAAGTTTTCAATTTCTTGCCCTTCCCCTTCTCTTTCTGACACCTCTATGGTTCAGATGTTGGAACATTTAAAGTTGTCCCAGAGGTTCCTCAGACTCTCTTTAGTTTTTTAAATTCTTATTTCTTCATTCTGTTCCAGTTGGATGTTTATTTCTTCCTTTTGTTCCTAATCATTGATTTGATTCCCAGTTTCCTTCCCTTCACTGTATATTTTCCTTTATTTACTTTGTATAGCCTTTACTTCTTTCTTTATTTTGCAGCCACACTCAATCATTTCTGTGAGCATCCTGATTACCAGTGTTTTGAACCCTGCATCTGATAGGTTGGCTATCTCCTCATTGCTTAGTTATTTTTCTGGAGTTTTGATTTGCTCTTTCATTTGGGCCATATTTCCTTGTCTTGGTGCACCTGTTACATTGTAAGGGGTGGGACCTTAGGTATTCACCAGGGTGGGACAACCCTCTTCGCTGCTTTGTGGTGCTGTGTGTAGGGGAGGGGTCAGAGATGGAACAATGCCACTTGTTAACTTGCTTAACTCTTGCCCCACTTTCTGTCACTTCCCTTGCTTCCCACAAGTGGCTTGTACCCTTTCAGGTGCTGATTCCTTGGGTGGGTGGATTTGTGTATGTTCTGTGGGCCTCTCCAATGGACTCACCTGTGAGACTGGGAGATTCTCCCACTGCTGCAACCCCCGCAGGTTTCTACAGCCAGAGGTTTTGAGGCTTTCTTTTCCCACAGTGGAACCCTGGGTTGTGTGGTTTGTCTCCCTCCCCAGTCCTTCCTCCCAGTTTAGGCTTATCTGCACAAGAATGTGGATTATCCTGGTCTGCCAGCCACTGCCTTGTCTTGCGTCCTCTCTGCCCCAGCTTCCCATTTCTGCCCTTCCTACAAGTCCATATGAATGTTTCTTCTTTAACTCCTTGGTTGTCAGACTTCCACACAGCTTGATTTTCTGGCAGTTTTGGTTGTTTTTTGTTTTTAAATTGGTTGTTGCCCTTCTTTTGATTGAGCGAGGAAGTGAAATATGTCTACCTATGCCTCCCTCTTGGCTGGAACTTATCTAATCCCTTCTTTTCATTGTAAAATGTATTTTCTTAAGTAACAAGGAGGTCAAGAAACAAACCCAGCAGTTTTGGGAGCAGAAGTTAAGTTCAGGGGCAGACTTTGCCCTGGGCCACAAGGACATTCTCATCCATCACTGGGAAGTCAGTGGTCTCAAAGAACTGGACTCTACGAGTTCAGCTTGTTGTACTTATTCTTTCCAAAGCCATAATTGGTATGAAGTGGGAAAGAACCTAGAGTATGGAATTAGAGAAATGCAATAAATCACAATCAGACAGACTACCTTGAGAGTCATTTATAGTCTGCTAGTCACATCATAATCTACTCTTTTCATGAACTGCAGTATTTGAAAGATTTTTTTCTATCAAATGACATTTAATCATTAATTCATATTCCCATTTTTATTCATCTATTACTTTCAAATGGAGCTACTGAGCAGCACCAAATAGCCAGGGTTGCCACTTTGGGTTGATGCAATTTTTCCATCCTGTCATATATCTATCCTTTCCACAAATATCTCTTGTTTCCTTCCTGCGTACAAGTAACACATTGGTAGAGAGAATACAGTGTGGACACTGTGTGGACACTGTGTGGACCCTGCTGCTTTCCTACCTTGAGGTGTCCACTCTTCAGTGGAAGTGGAAACAACAATGGAGTGTTTTGATCTAGGAATGGGGTCAGGGCTCTGTGGGGCTTTAACAGAGGGACTGCCTTAACCTCTTTTGTGATGTGAACCTCTTCTAAGTAAAGATCAAAAATACATATGTGACAGAAGATGTATACAGTATTCACAAAGAAACTAACTATAACAAATTAAATTTCTACCCATGGAGGCCATGGATCACAGGTTAAGAGTCCCTGGGAGGAAGTTGTTCTAGGTTAAGGGAAAACATTAGGAAGAAGTAGCTACGTGATGGCAAGGAGGCAGAAAAGTATATTCTAAGCAAGACAAGCATTATATGGAAAGAGCCATCAGTAAGAGGACAGGGTACAGTGTTTGCTTTTTGAGCTCAATAGTTGAGGCTGGTATTATAGGTCCAGCAAAGAGCAAAGTCATTTGTTGTTTTCAATGAGCCTGTGCAGCTACAATATAGGCACAGGTACAGTTTCTCTTAAGCTTTGTTACATAAACAGAATACATAAAAATCTCCTTTCTATAAGATGTTCTCTATGATTATATACTAGTGAGAAACGTATCTAAATTATTTTAATATATCAAATGACAAATTTTACTATACCAACTTTCAAAGCAAAAACGATTTAAATAAATGAATATACTGATCCAAATCACTTTTTACGTAAATTATTACATAGAGAACTAAGCCACAGGTGGGGACCTAAATGCATACTTATAAATCCTCCAATCCAGGAATTTTCACTTTGAAACAGCTTTGGTAGAAAAAGAAAGCACACAATAGTAGGTTTCTGTTTGTTTTTTCCCCTTCTGTTTCTGGAAGTTAGGTCACTATGCAGATTTTTAAAAAATGTATTACATATATCAGATATTTTGTACCTATCACTTGGACAATCAATAATTACCTGTTGATGGGACAGGTAATATTTTCTACAAACTAGGAACAAAAAGGCAGTGCAGTAAATATACAGCAATTTAGTTTCCATGTGAAGTCATAGAGAGAGCCACTTACTCTTTAAAATCAGGGAAAAAAAAGAGTTTGAATTGTGACCCTGTTTTTTACTCACTTGTGTGGTTGAAAATCCTTACGACACAGTTTCTTTATTGGTAAAACAGGGATAGTGGTACTTACGATTTGGGATTAAATAAAATAATATACATAGAATGCTTAATGCAATGCACTTTGTACAAGGTGGTCCCCTCTTCATTTGCCTGGAATTTTCTAACTTTCCTCCACTCACCTCACCTACTTGCACAGAGCTCAGTAATTTATAGAAACGAGTGGATGATTAGGGGAACAGAAGGTTTGAATAGAGAACAGAGGCTAGAGTTTTTATGTAACATTTTCTGCACTGCTGATTTGAAGATTATACTTCCCCAGAAACTTCACAGATATTTGAGTTAAACATGTATACATTTTAATTATTTAGGGGTGTCATATATGATTGCTGTTTTTATAAGACAACTAAAGGGACAGTAAGAATAGATAGATTAAAATGTCTTCTGAAAGGTATTTTCTGAGATAGAGCACAAACTAAAAATGGTTATATATACATAACAATTATTCTTCAGATATATTTTGAATTCTTAAGCTTTATTCAATTTGATTAACTATATTTGGTACCTATTCAATGTCAGGATGTGTACACAGTACTTCAGACCCCAAAGCAGATAAAATGTGCTTTCTGGCCCCAAATAAGCCTCATTGGAATAGAGAATTGGGATGCTGGTGAGCGTGGGTGTGTAGGGGAATGGAGGGAGTCTGGGGGCTAAGGGGCAAAAAAAAAAAAAATCACTAAAAATTTAATGACGTGAATGTAAATATAGCTCCAGTACAGGGACACAGGTAAATGAACTACTTAATTTTGCCTGGGGCAGGAGGAGGAGCCACTAGGAAGGTGACAGGTTGTGGGACTATAAAAAGAATTTTATAGACCCAGGTGGGAAACAAATACCCTAGTTTGAGGCTGAGGACAAAACCCGGTGTGAAGAGAGATGAAGAGATTTTCTTCAAAAATCATGACAGAATGCTGAGTTATGACCGACATAAGAAGACTGCAGTCTAGCATAATGGTTTTATCTTTCCTCCCTGCATACTTTTACACACACACACACACACACACACATTCCTCAGCACTTTGAACATTCTGTTTCTCAGTGCTTCTTTTTACCTCAGGAAAAAAAAGAAGAAGAGTAACTGAATTCTAATGCCTGTCATTCTGTTACAGAGAAAAAAGGAATTTGGCTTGCACAAAGACAAATGGAAATCTTAGTCGCCTTTAAGTGGGCCTCACTTATACAGGCATATAGATTCCAGGGGACTATTGCTAATGGACGCTCTAACCTTCATATTTAAAGTGTTCCGTGGACAGTGCTTTTTCCCCATCTGCTTCTGGAGCATCTGCTTCCTAGATTTCTTTATGACTCTTTACAGTGTACTTGCTAATTGATTCTGAATTCAAATGGACCAAAGCAAAAAACTACTTTAAAGCGAACAAATGTGTTGAATTGCTTAATTTTGAGGAGGAAGGCAACCAAGAGAAGCAAAATCAGTTGTGCCAAACTAAACCAACAAAGACCCCTCTGAAAAGACCATTGTCATTATAGCAATATTTATTGTTTAGATTTAATTAGAAGTTCTACCCAAAAGCTGAGCCCTCTTCACAGTGAGGAATGTAAAGGCACCCACAAATGCAATTGCCCTGTTTTTGGCTTGTAGGTTATTTATTTATTTATTGTTACCATTTTTCCATCTATCCATGCCTCTTCCGATGACCATGCCTAATACTCCACTTTTTAAGAAGACCTCCTTTTCATTTGTTTTCTTCATTCATTTGTTACTTCTGTTTTATATTCCACATATGAATGAAATCATATGACTCTTTCTTTCCTCCTGACTTATTTTGTGTAGCATGATACTCTCAAGATCCATCCACATTGTTGCAAACGGCTGTACTTCACTGTTCCTTATGGCTGAGTGACGGAAGGAAGCTACACTTTGGGTGATGAGCACACAGGACAACATACAGATGATGTATTATAATACCGTATGTGTGAAACTTGTATAATCTTATTAACCATCACCCCAATAAATTTAATAAAAAGATTAGGTTGAGAAACCATGAAAAGGAATAAAGACATCTCGTTGGTTAAGTGGTTACTGGGTGTGATTTCATAGAAATGAAAATATCTAGATGACTCTAGAGTCATCTGGATGTTCTGGCTGTTGCTGCTGGGGGAGGGACGGGGACAGGAGGGTGATGAGTGAACAGAGAGGATTCCAGAGCAGCTGAGCCTGCTGCGGCTTTCCACCACCTTTCCCGCCTATCCCTTCTTCTTTTGCTGAAATCCCCTGACTCCCCTCCAGTCACCCTACTTACTGCGCAGAGAGCTTGGCAAGAGACAGAAAAGGTAGCAGGTGAGGTGGAATCAAAGATGCGGGCAGATTCCAATTTCTATGTCAAATCTCCTGGGCTATTGATTTGAAGATCTCGGTTGCCCAGGTATACCTTTTCATTTTAATCGCCAAAGTTATTTAAACTTCTGTGCAAAACAGTCACATTCTAAGAGAGATAAAAAAGAACATGTTACTTCTGCTACTAAAGGATAATGGCATACCATCCTCGCTGTGTCATCAACAGATGGTTATTTTATTTTTTTTTATTAAAATGAACTAGGGCTTGCTAGATCATCACTAATTCTAGTCCATGAGACATTCTTCCCCACTAACATGTGGTTTATTGTGGCATTTTCTCTGTTTAACTTGACAACGTAACCCTCCAAAGCCCATCTTTTTAGGGAATGTTGAGCTAACGATGCTTCTTCCTTTGCAACAGTAGATTGAGACTTCAATTGTAGTTGTAGAAACTGTAAGTTTTTTTTTTTTTTTCTGCACAGGATGAACATTACTTGTTCTTCTTTTGATTTTTCATAGATGTAATCAACAAGCTGTTCTGTTTGTCTACTGGATATTCTGTAGCATCCAGGCTCCATATGTCAAAATGCAATAGAGTTATCACAATAAAACATGAGTAAGGCAGTAAAGCAGGGAATATTGTAATATATTTTGTGTAACCAAGACTTTGAATGTGAAAAGTTCCCAGATCTCTTCATTATAGTGCCAGCTGAGAGTGTATTTCTCATCTTGTATTAAAAAAAAGTTGCGGATCTGTAATTCTGCTAAACAAGGCTGTATATAAATGAAATATCTACAGCACAATCATAGGAAGCATATTTTTTGTTTCAGTAGTACTTGCTTGTTTTACTCATGTGAATAATATGATTGATTTTTACTTTATCTCCAGCTGGCAGTGTAGTCATAAATCTATCTGTGAGGTACCCGGTGTGGGATAAAATGTTATTTTTCCTCAGTGTGGTCTCATTTGATTACAATTGCAGCCTTGCCTGGCCACATTCCATCCATAATTAATCGTCGCTTTGGTTTCCAGTTGCAGTGAGGCCAGTGCCGTAGCTGTTCACATCTTCAGATAACGGTCTACCATGCCAGCTGGCAAGTGAATGGAGACCTTTCACACTGAGTTTAATGGGCGCAGAAGCCCGAGCTTTTGTCAGGCACAGCTCTTGAAATGATACCGTGCCAGAGAAGGTCCGACTCGCCATGGCCGACGGTCTCTTTGGCACCTCACCCTTCTGAGTAAACACCATATGCGGAGAGGTTTCAGTTTGCCAATTTATTTTAGTACCTCTCATTCTATGATAGAAAGCATTCTTGGTG